>JBAMBJ010004263.1:0-278195 GCA_037043495.1 Drosophila recens
AAAAATTGCTAAGCTTGTAGTGATTTTGGTCATCGTTAAGAACCTTTTCGAGCATCTCCAGTTAATTCAATTTCATGCAATGGGGACAGTGAATTGATCGAAGATTTAAAATGATTTCCTTTATTCTAAATTTTGAAACTATGACTTTCTCTATTGGGGGTATGTTAAAAATGAATTCTAAACAAATTCCCCAGCAACGTTTTAAGTGCTGAAAGACCAAATCAGAATTGTCTTTTGCAAAATGTATCCGAAATTTGGAAAAAATCCCCAACGTTTTTAAAAAATGTCTTCGTTTCTTTAATTTTAAAACAAAATCTTTTGTTGAAAGAGCCTGAATTATATTTGAATCTAAACTTACCGCGGTGTGGCGCCACGTACAACACAAAAGGCAATGTACCGTTCAATCTGCAAGGTTTCAAATTAAAATTAGTTATCAACTGGAAAAAGAAAATTGGAGTGAAAAAATATCTCACCATCATGGCAAAAAAATTGTAGTTTCTGGAAAAGCGTACGGTGCGTAAGACCGACATGAAGAACTTGTGTATCTCGCTGCCCAGCTCCTGGTGCCAATCGACATGCTTGCTGCGATTCTCTTTCGTGTTTATGATCAGCGAAAAGCTGCGAACAAGCACAAACATGTCTGCCTCACGACCCGTCTCCACAAGTTGCATCCAATCAACAAGCTTAACCATTTCAAATGCTTGCTTAATCTGCAAATATATGGATTAGAGATCGAATTCAACATTGAGATAATCTTAATTACTGTATCAGTTTCATGTCCCGAGAGTTTGACGCCAGAAACCTTTTCCATTGTGGCCAAAAGCGTAGTCATGGCGATTTTACCGTTGACCTCACTATTGTTGATCAACATTACAATGGAACTGTGCATATCGACGACTTTCTCCATGCGAGCCATGCCCGTGCCAATTACAAATCGATCACATAAACTAATGCCGATATATTCTATATCCTTGGGCTGCAGTTCAACTGACAGTTCTCCCACGGCATCCAACAACTCATGGCGATAGCCCATGTGTGTCTCTAACTGTTGATAGGTCTGCATCATTATAGCTAGATGAAAAAGATCGAGTAGTTGATCCAACTGCACCGTCTCCAGTTCGTATATAGCGCTGTTGAGGCGCTGACAAATCTGCAATATAATCAAAAGAATAGTGGGATTCCGGTAAACGTTTTTGATTTGCTTTTGATTTGATTTTGATTTTTCAGTCAGCTGTTCACAGCTGCTCCATACAAAATTTTCAGTGTGCCCAGAGCAAATCAGGGAAACGAGGTCTTACTAATTGATTTCGAAAAATCAGCTCTGAGACTGATTATTTTTTCATTTTGATTTGGTTTCGAACAGCTGTGTGACAGTTGGTGTTTGTTTGCATTGTAAATCTACGAATATTCAATAAAAACATATTCGATGAATTTCTTTCGGCATTTTGTGCAATTATGCCCATTTTTGTATATTTTTTAGTTGCCAATTAGCTGTTCGCCCAGGCTGTCAGCTGTTCACGAAATCAAAAAATATTCAGTGTGCAAAAAGGGTCGTTCCGTCAACTGATTTATATTTGGTTAAAAATAATCAAAAGCAAATCAAAAACGTTTACCGGAATCCCACTAATGTAAATAATTCAGCTGTTAATATAATACATATATCAATAAGTACAGAGGAGTACCCTTATTAAATTTGTGGATATATCGACATATGAAAAGCACCATTGCCGATTTGTCCATTTTGCAATTTTTTTAATAGTTACAACTTCTCACCTCTGTGGTGCTCTTTATATCCAAAACAAATGGAAACATTTCCTTAATAGTCGAGTTTAGCAGAAACTGCTTCAGATCGTCGTGTGTATAACCGGCTTCAGGCTTCTTCTCTGGAGGTTCCGCAAGCGCATCGCACAGCGCCTCCAACAGTTCCCCTTGGAGCTTCCTATCCCCATTAAATTCGTCTTTCTCCTCCATTTTAATATTATTGTTATTGTTACAAGTGCTTATTTTTGAGACTTTCTTTGTTTTGCATTCTTTTGAATTGTTGACATCGATTAAAGGTACAGGCTTCACTGCGTTTATCTTTTCGATAAGTTTGCTTTCAGTTGACATTTTCAACTTTTGTGTGATTTTTTCCAAGTTTTTCTTTGCATTCTCATTGCAGCTCTGTGATGTTGTTTTTTGACGTTTGTTTGGTATGCAATTCGGGGACTTGGGCGTCTCCAATCCCCGTGTCCTGGATTTTTCCTTAGCCATAGCTTTGAATTTCTTGTTCAGTTGAAAGACGCAATTGTTTGGAAACCGCGGTTTTTACAGCTGATTGGCGAGACGCCTGCAATTAGTGATGTGAAAAATGTTCCCTGAAAATACATTGGAGTATCGATTCGAAGTATATTGTAATAGCCTTTTCACACTGAGCAACATCTAACATCTGCCATCAAATTTTCGGATGTGCCTATAGTTTTACCCGTGCCGAAATTTCCCCATCCGTTCCACCATCTCTTACTGATGTTCCTATTTCAAACGTTTCTAATCGGATTGGAGCCGATTTTTTTCGAATGCAACACTAGAAATTTGCAATTCGGTAGGAAAATGTAAACAATGTCAACTAAAATGAATGGCAAAAACAAATGGAAAACAAACAAAACAATGAGAATTGGCTGAATCATGTAAGTAAAAATGGTTTTTAAATTATTTTCGCTAATAATTAACCATTTTTTTTTTTAATTAAGAAGCTCAAGAAAAGAATTGCTATCCAAATATAGGAGACCAAAGAGGAGCGCTCAAGAGGTCCCACATTAATTGCGCTTACGTTCGAAAACCAAATCTCCGAGTGGTTACATAGATGTCCGCCCATAAATAAGATTGCCGACTATGAAAATCTGCAGTAAGTTTTTGTAACTGATTATATTAGTACTTAAATAATGAAAAAGTTATGCCCCTATTGCAGTTTTTCATGGAATATATGGAAAAATCGACCGAGTTTGATCTTGACGTTCCTGCTTGGAGTACCAGTACCAACATCAGCCAACTCAAAACCAGAGTATCTGCAGCAAAGCGCACCAAGCCGTGCAGCTTAAAATAGTTCGGAAGAGGCTGCACGGGAAGAAAGAGCAGCGCAAATCTCGCAGGGAGCATCAAGGACTTTACTTTAAAAAATTACCTCCAACTCACATTAAATAAATAAATAACTTAAAAATATCTAAATTTGTTTGATTTAAAATTTATTTTTTAATTAGAAGATTTGCAATTGGTATATGTCTTGGTCTGCCTTCTGCTCAATCTTGACCATTCATTTCGTTGGATGTGTCCAATGCCATCAAACCCAGCCAATTCCTCATCAAAACTCATTTCATATGAAGAGTAAAATTTTACAATTTTGTTTACAAAATTTTGACGTGAAGTGACAAATTGATGTTAGATGTTAGATGTTGGCTATGTGAATCGGTGTTTCACATCTACCATCATTCCCATGCGTTCCCCGTAGATGTGCTCAGTGTAATTAGCCTATTAGGATGACATTTTCTCATTTTCAATCGATGACCATCACTTCAATAAACATAACGTCGACTTAAGAAATATTTTAAAACAGTTCAACTGGTTCAAAAATATCAATTTTTTTTTTTTGATTTAATTTTTAGAACAACTTTATAAGAATATGGGCATTTCCAAACTCGCGCACGGGACATTCGTACACATTTAAAGTAAAAAAACGTTAAAAAGGAAACGTTTTGTTTTTACTGATGAAGGGCTTAACATATAGCATTTGATTAAGCCTTTCATTGGTGCAAAGATTGATTTTGGGTAATTTTTCATTTTTAAGATAATAGAAAAATTTAAATGATTTGCACGGGATACGAAATGGAAGTGACTTGTGAGGTCAACCAATTCAAACGGCAATTCCAGCGAATCCAGAGGCAATATTTTAATGCAAATAATTTTAACTTGTGCAGTGATGCCTCTTAAAAATGGCTATGATTTTTTTATAAGATGACTTGCACTTTTTTTAAAATTCAATTTGACGTAAATTCGCACGGGACATCGCGCACGGGACATTTTTTACCATCACTATTTTTATGTTCTTTCTGTCTCTCTATTTTTAAATTATATATCCAAAACAGCCCGAAAAACTTACTTAAATTAAGCTTTCAATATATTTCATTGAATTAAAATGGTTCATGTTACAATTTTACTGTCCTACTTAGTGTAATCTTTAAAATACAAACGGTCCATTTTGGAAGTCAATTTTTAAGAAAATTTACATAAATATGGAAAAAGTGAATTTATTCCACTGTAGAATCTATGTATATGTTCATCCCATTGAATTTCTTCTAGCTTATAAATAAATAACTTAAATACATTTCTGGAAGAAAATTTCAAAAGATGTGAATTTTTGATCAATTTTACGTTTTTGGCCGCGGTGGACCTTTCTGTGGAAATGCCCATATGTTGCTTAAGCATAGTAACCAGTAGTTGAAAATATTTTGGGATCTCAAAATGTTGAATATTTTTCAATGTGAGTGTGACAGCATTTCATCAAAAATATCTGAAAAGTTGAGTGGTCACACTGTTGCATCAGCTGTGCACAAAAAACAAATAATAGAAAAATTTTAAATAGTAACAGTGAAAAAAATGGACCAAATGGACATGTTGAGAGAAGTGGCAGCGACTAATACCCTAATTATTAAATTAAAAATTAAGAATTATAAAAATCCCTTAAAAATATTTTTTGTGCGTCAAATCCAACAATATTGGCCTCTGTTGCACCTCTTTAATCAGTCTAATTCGCTCTTTGTGTTCAAAGATCTCAATTCGGCTTATATTTTGCTGCTTGTTGCTCGCCATTTCTGTTCAAAATGATTTCGACCAGTCGTTACACTGACTCAGTCGATGTTTTCAAAGGTAAAAAAAAAAGTTGCAAGCTGTTTACCAAACAGTTCTGTAAAACAACAGTTCTGTATACAACGGCATAGAAATAGCCTCAAAAAAAAAATAATTTCGACCTTGTTTGCAACCTTTTTTTTTTGTATGGAGTTATTAGCTTTCAAACTAGAATTTCAGCTACTGGATACTATGCTTTAAATAAAATTCTCACTAAGAAGATTCCAATTGCTTTTAGAATCACACGAATGGCGATAAAATTTTATCTCATTTAAAACTCAAAAAATTACAAAAAACGCCCATTTTCGAATTTTATAAAATCGCTAGCACCTGAACTGCTGAACCGATCTTAATACTCTATGGAAGAAAGTTGAAGAGAATTAACTTACCTTTAGTTTAAGTGCTTGGTTGGCAAATTCGGATAAGTAGATTTAGAAGTATACTCAAAAGTGTTGGAGTAACCTCAAAAATTCGAAAAAATTCGAATATTTTGAAAACGCTTCCAAAAAAAGAATTTTTAAATGCCATTTTCGTGTTTAGCGGGCCAAAGTCCATAAGAAAAAAATACTTTCATTCACTTTGCATTTTGGCTGTACGAGTAAACTGTATAGTAATACAATAATAATATAATAATAATGTTTGCAAAATTGATCCGATTAGTTAAACATTGTTGAATACAGAATTTTGTTGTAAAAATTAATTTTGACAAAAAATTTACAAGGTCTTGCAGGCAGAGAATTAAAAATAATTATTCTTTATTTGGATACTCCTAAATGGCTTTACCAATCTTCCTTAAACTCAAAGTAAACATCTGTAATGAATTGCGGCCTCTTATCGAAAAGCCAAACCAATGACAATAAATAGTCCCCACTTGGAAAAGGAAGTCGTAATAATTCATACCGAGGATATAATCCACTGACTAATTGGGTGCCCTGTGAAAAAATAATACAAAATGAATATACTTATATTTAAAATCATTTAAGGCTTTACTACTTACATTGTAGGGACAGGAATGATTAAAGTTCGTGAAATCTTTGAAGAGATTAAAAAATAGGATTGCTGTTGGATTGTAGCGCTTCTCGATAAAGCGACAGACGTCAACGGACGACTTCAAGATCCACGGCTTGTATCCACTTGCTTTTTTTAATATCTCACCTTTGACTATAATATTATATGCAGGATGAAGGACTGTTCCATTAAAATTGAAGGTCGTCTTGTTGCGACTAACAGCACGCAAACGACATTGGTGAATGAGAAACCACGATTCATTGTAAGTCTGACAAACTGCATTTGTAAATTTGAACACAACAGCTTCCTGCCAACGCTTAAAGGTTATCAGTCTTGGATTAAATCAAAAACAGGCCAACTTACACTATAAATCAGTTTAGAAGTAATCCAAACCAGAAAGACTCCAACAGTAATGGGTGAGATGCGCATATTGACGAATATTAACTGGCCATAAAGCACATAACATTGTCCATATATTGGGAAGAAAAATGAATCGCGTGAATACACTGACTAATTGCACATTGATTTGGTGGTAGGTGCTTTGGCCCAATCAAAGCCATCTTGGTCAGAATATCTAAAAACTACCCCAGATCCGCACTAACTATGGGATTAGAGAGGGGCCCGAGCCACATTTTTCAGGCACAGCATGGGACAGGTCTGAAATTTAGCATATTAATTAATAAAGTTACGAACCAGGTAGTAGCAGTATTTTTAAAAATTTTATTGATATATTTTATTTTATATTCATGCATGTATTTTATTTGTTAGAAGTCAACTTAAAACTAACTACAAGATTTATGATCTGGGCTCAGCAAACCTTCAAATCGAAGCTCTGCTGGCTGTTTGTTTACATTTCTTTACTTAACATATCTTGATTCTGTTAGTTTACACTTGAGTTCTACCACTAAGCATATACAGGGCTGCCACAGAAATCGCAGCGTTTTAGCGTTTTGCGTTTTCAATAATATGGCTGCTAAGAGTTGACACCTTTTTAGATTAAATTATCCAGGGGTTTGGTTAGCAAACCTAGGTTATTAGTGGTAGTGGTTCTACATAACTTTGCATGTGTCTTCGATAAGCTTTTGAAGAGTGATGTGTTTTTAATTAGCTTTTGGAAAGTAAAGCTTTGCAAAAGATCGTGTGTTTTTGACGAATCTCTTATAATTTTATTGCAGATATGTCACTCCCCCAGCCCTTAGATTTAACCTAATTGTGATGTTGGAGTTTCAATGGTGATCACTTCTGCAACTGTATCTAAATCAGTTTCTTTTTCTATTTCTTTGTTAATTGTTTGGTTTATCTTGGTTGTCTTTGGTGTTGATTATTTAATTATAATGTTATTTGGTTTTGATTTGCATTTTTTGTACATATGTAGATATAAAATATGAAACGTATAGCTAATGTGTTAAAAGATATTTATAAATTGTGTTGTTCTTATTACTAAACAAAATCATTTTCTTAATTTTTAGGAGTGGCATGGGTTTAATTTTAGTTACATTTAGGGTATTCACTTGACTGTGGCAGCCTGGCACATGGCACATTTGTTAAACTTGAAGCGTGAATAGCCCTTTTCGTTCCAAATCTGCCCAGTCAGCTGTTTTTTGATTTTATATTGAGTTTACTGTCATTTTTATTATTTTAGTCAATTAATTTGTCTGATTTGAGCAAGTAGCTTCGAAAAGCGCCAAGCATTTTTGTAATTAAAAGCAACAGAAGCTCTTCGTGAAATTGAAATAATTGAAGGTTTGTAAAATTCGTATAGAGAATTGTTGCATTTTATCATATTTTATTATTAGTAGATGTATACCGAGATCAGTTGAAATTTACGATATTTTGGATGATTTTATAGAGGATGCAATGGCTATTTATTCTTGTCGTCGGAGTCAATATCGCGTCAGAGTCGAAGCTGCTTTAGGGTCCTCAAAGGGAGTTATTGCAGGTTTTTGAGATGATATTGATGAAAGTTGGAAACTAACTATGATGGTCACACTGAGGCTGAACTCAGTGGTGTACCCTATTTGGCGTCAGAAAGCAAGAGAAAGATTTTGTATAATTTAATATTTAAATAAAATCTAAGATATATATGTGCATATATTCATGACTGTAACTTATTTAAGCCAAGCTCTAGTTTTAGAATCCTCTCCTTTGGATCCAGCTGCTGTCGCTTATGCTTAAAATCATTTTCAACCTTCCATTTCTTGTCTTCCCTTTCCAACTTCAATCTGCGCTCCTCTATCCCTTTGCTTCGCGAAACCTGTTGCGTCACTAATCAGCTGTTGTCAAAACTTTCGCACTAATAAATTGACAAATATACTAAATTTCGATTGAAAATATCGACTTTTAATCGTGCTTTTTATCATCTCTTCATGGGCATATATGCCAGACTTTTCGTAGTCAAGGGTCCGGATCTGACAACATGGCATGAAATTTTTCAGTTGTTGTTGTAACGTTTGGGACATGTGGCATGTGCCAGACTGCCACAGTCAAGTGAATACCCTAATTGTGTTCAGTGAATATTAGATTTGTGTATTTGATATTGAAACTTGTTTAAGTTCTGCAGTACAATTAAGTAATTTAATAATTTTATTATTTTCAATGTACATTTCTTGGCTATTACAGTTATGATCAAGTTCAGATCAGATTTCAGGTAATAAGTATGTTTGGTTTGATATATTCGGGGGTGCCACAGAAATCGATTTCGCTTGAATTTCACTTAAATTTCATACAAATTTAAGTGAAATTCAAGCGAAAGCGAATTCTGTGGCACCCCAGATTGAATGTAATATTGCTTACGATATTTTTGGAAAGTGCAAGTTGGTGTCTCATTCTCTATAGTATTGACAATACAATGGTCTTAAACATTATATTTTTTGTTAGAGTGTTTATAACATAATTATTGTGTAAGTAAAATTTGCCTACAGTATTTTCCCTGATTATTGTCAGGGTATGGTGTGATTAAGAAAGTTGGTTTTTCAATTGTGTTAGTGGAAATATGGGAATATGTGATGGAAATATGTGATGCAAATTTTATATAAAAGTCTATGCATAATAAATAAATAATGTTCGTTATCAATTGCGGAAAAATTTATAACATAAAGCTCTTTAGAGTTGTGTTTCAGGGGCTAATTCAAAAGTTAAATTCGTGGGTTCGTTATGTTCTGTCTTTGCAAGATTGCAGGTTTCGCAATCATTATTGATATTTTGAATTAATTTGTAGTCTGGGAAATAATGAGTTTCTTTAAAAAGTCGAATCATTTTTTCAATACCTGGACTTAACAATTTAACATGTTGAGTGCTAATTAGCCCTTTGCACTATGGTTTTTTTTTCCGTTTTTTTTGGCATAAACTCAAATTTTTAACCTATTGAATTGAAATTTGGTTTGAATTCATTTTTTATGCTAACAAAATGACCTACCAAGTTTCATATGAATTGGGGCACTATTTCATATAGCTGCCATATAGTCAATCTGACCGATTTGACCCAACTATTTTGTTTATAAAGCTATTGATTTGAAATTTGGTTTGCATACAATTCTTATGCTCCCAAAATGACCTACCAAGTTTCATATGATTTGGGGCACTATTTCATATAGCTGCAATATAGTCAATCTGACCGATTTGACCCAACTATTTTGTTTATAAAGCTATTGATTTGAAATTTGGTTTGTATACATTTCTTATGTTTCTAAGATGACCCACCAAGTTTCATATGATTTGGGGCACTATATCTTATAGTCACCATATAAAATATTTAACAGATTTTTGAAAAAAATCTTTTTTTTTAGTTATTGAGCTGAAATTTAATTTGAACACAGAAATTCTAATTTGGATTGGTTTGCGCTATCATAACATATTTATTATAAATTGTTTTTATATTTTTCATACTATTTATTCTTCTTCTAAAACAATTATCAAACTTCTATTGCAACTTGGCCAATGCTCTTTTATATAATTAGTAAATGCTTTTACTTTCTGTGAAATGGAATTATTAACTCTTTCGTTTAAATGTTTTTGGAGATAATTTGTCCAATATATACTGTGCAATTGCCTCTACTGATTTGTTGTTGCTCCAAACACCAATAAGCTCAGAATGGCTAAACACGATCTTAGCTGCAATAAAGCAAATTTTTGTTAAATGGGACAAATATGGGCAGGAAATGTTAATGACATTGAAATAAGTTTACTTGCCTTAACAAGGTTGCATTTAAACCTTTTTGCAACTCTTTGCCATACAGAAGTTCTAGGTCACGAAACACAAGACAATTAATAAGGAGTTATCTAAACAAAACACATAACAACACATTAAAATAACAATGACAAAACTACTCAACAATAACAAAAGCTTTATTATAATAGATTTTTAAATACCTGGACTTGCGTTTTCCATATTTAAACTTTTTGATCAGCTTTTATTTGCTAAAGTGTGCCCAAGTAAACACAGACAATATTTTCAGCTGAATTGTCAATGACGCGTGCTTCGAAAAATCAGCTGTTTTGGATGGCCAGCCAAAAAAAAGGGGGCAACTCCATGCAAAACCGTTGATGATTTCTTTTAATTTGAATATGTTGATTGTAAAAAAAAAAAATATTTCAAATCGGAACAATAAAAAAATTTGAATTTATGCCAAAAAAAACCGAAAAAAAACCATAGTGCTTTGATGGACTAGTCCTATATAAGGGACAAACTCTTTGCTCAGCTTTAAATTGATAGAATTTAAAAAATATATTCCACAGATATAAAAGCTCATAGGCAACTTTGAAAGCTCACAAAGCTATCATTATCTCATTATCTTTTTTAACGCTCTGTGTTACCATTTGATTAAATTATACGCGTTTTAGCAGAGCCTTCTTTTTAGCAATTAAATGCGTGATTTTCATCTAAATAATTTATGTGGTTACTGTCGTCGAATTGGTGCAGAAAAAATATGTATGTATAGTTGCATCCTTTGTTGTAAATATAGTCAAAAAACTTCCAATATAAGTGTACATATCATGGAAATAGAACCATAAGTATCGGTGTCCCTTATATGGGACCAGGGCTGACTAAGTGCGTGAAGTTTTTTAGTGATCCTTCCAAGTCTTCTACTTCCGATCGACTTCACAAAGTAAGACCACTAATGAAAAATTTGAAGATTCATCTACGCACATTTCCGATAAAAGAATCCATTGCAATAGATCAGCGGAGGGCGGCCTGTACTCTGGGAGTTAAGCAGCTACTCTCAACTTTATTCGGCGCCGTGAAGTCGCACACAAGCAGCTCGAGTCGAGGCGTCATAAAACAATTAGACACGCTCAGCTCGCGAGCAAGCTAGCAACAACAATGCACACAGGCAGCTCGAGTCGAGGCATTCGACGAAAAGGGGTGTTGTTGTAGTTTTTGTTGTAGTTGTTGTTGTGGTTGTTGTTGTAGAACTCCCGAGGTCAAATTTTGCGCCCACCGCTGCAATAGATGATCAAATAATTAAATTTCAAGGACGTTTTTTCGCTAAACAATATATCAAAGGTAAGCCGTGACCCTGGAGCATAAAGGCTTATTTCTTTAGCGGCAAGAGCGGTTTGCCCTACGATTTCCTTATTTACCAAGGTTCGACCACACCAATACTAGCCAAAACTAAGGGTTTAGGATCAGCTATAGTGCTTGAACCAGCAAAGCGGATACCAATTGCAAACGTTTACAAGCATCTACTTTTCATCGTTATTGCTTTTCGAAATTATAATTCTGAATAGAAGTATTCTTGAGGCAGGAACTATATGAGTAAACAGATTTGGTAACCCTCCATCACCTGATCCGAAAATTATGGCAAAAAGGGGTCGAGGCTCAGCTGCGTAGTATTATAGTGACAACGACAAAGTCATTCGCTGGTACGATAACAAGGTAGCTAACTACCTTGACTGGCTTCTAATTATATTGCAATTGGCAAGAATTGAAGGCAATGTGACAAACAGTTGCAAAAGTATATTGAAATTAATTTTCTGGAAATGGTTCGCTTGTACAACGAAAACATGAGCGGTGTAGATCTCTTAGATCAAATGCTGCAATATTACAATGTCAATATAAAAGTGAACGTTTTGCGTAATTATGCATTTTGTAAACCTTGGTTGCAACTTGGACGGAATACAAAAATGACTGCAACGAATTTAATATTCCAAAAAGATACATTTTAGATGGTTCTCATATTCGGGTAGAAGTGGCGGATACTCTAATGAAATCACAAAGCACTCATGTGGTGGTCAATGCCGAAACGACGCCGAATTTACTGGGCAGACCTTCTATGATGAAGAGGTCATTGTCGCGACAGCCGCTCTATGAAAACTCGACCATATCATTAAGTAATTCTCCCACCACATCTGTAAGTTCTTTATTTGAACCATTCAAACTTACCCGGACAAAGAAGTTCGCCTGGATGTCCCGGAATTTGTTAATAATAAAAATAATGCCTGGTGCAAATTGGAAGGTTGTGAGGGAATAAAATTTTTAATTTGGAAAAAATTCAAAGTATATCTTCGCTTTAAGCCAGAAAGCAATTGCTGCGCTAGCTTTTATCAAAAGCTGAAAGTTACCATTTAAGTTGATTTAATATGAAATCTGTATAAATAAACATACTCTGACAGCTCTAGTCCTTTTTAAGGGACATTACCTGGAGGCCAGGTGAAAAGAGCTACCTGAAATCTGATTGCATATTTGGAATCAGCGTCGTCAATATACCGTCTATCCAAAATTTCAGATTTTTAGTGCATTCCTCTGATTTAATCCCATGAAAGGGTTAATTTTATTTATATTTTAATTTTATAATGTTTTTAGGACTTTTACGATACTTTATAATGTCTTGATATGCTTTTTGGACAATTAAAAAGTCTTTGTCATTTTCGAAGTGTGATTTAGAAATTATTTCAAAAGGTTTTCTTTTGTTTTTGAATTCTTTTTTGAATTAAATGGTATTAAGTTTATTGGAATGGGTCGTCCAAATGAATTGAAAACATAATATACTTAAAGACGAGCTGGATGAAAAATTTGAGTACTCCCATATAAGCGAGTGGTTCGTGGCAGGCGGGTTTGCTGCATTTGTACAAGGAGTAACTAGCACCTATGGAAATCTAGATGTAGACTACTATGAAAAATATGAACACCGTCGTGCTGACAGAAACATTATAATACTTAGATATAGTCCGGAAGTTGTAGGATTACAAGTAGAAGTGATCTGTGTTTGACCGAAAATACAAACATTATCACCAGAAATAAATATTGAACACAGACTTGCATCAAGAGAGATGGTGAGCTTCGATGTGTGGACTACAGTTCACTAGAGTATTCACCGAATAAAGTGTTCAACGAGTCTGAGACGCAAACAGTTAAAAGAAGGCAAAGGAAGTACGGAAAGCGTGTTTTCGAGCATGAGAGCAGGCCTGAGGACAAACTACTGGCTGAATACGTGGAGAAAGTATTACGTAAAAAAGAGCTTGAGCTATTTGATATGTTAAAATGCTTAAGAATTATTCATTGTTATGAACGATTGTTGGAAAGAGAAAAAAATATGATACAACATTTGTACAAAACGAAAAAAAAAAACTGTGCATGTGCATTCAAAGCTCATAAAACAACAAGAAAACTGTTTACGAACAAAACAATGTAATATGTTATACGAAATTAGGTGCAATGGTAAGGAAAGAGAAGAGTGCAATAAAGTTTAAGGTTTATAAAGTTTTTTTTTTGAGAATAGGGGCATTTCTTAGACTAATACCATATACCTTAACATAATATCTTCATGTTTCTCGGCGGTGGCTAGGAATTGATTTTAAGCACATAGGTTCGTGGTGAAATATTCTTAGAATTCAACGTAGATTCCGATTTTGGTGGACGATTTTCTCGAAAAAAAAATTGATCCGCCCTAATGTGTAGTATTTATGTGAAAATTATTCAAGGTAACAATGAAAAATTCTATTAAATATTTTTGTTATCAGTTTTTCAACCACAACGAAGGTTTTGCTTTTTTTCCTTTTTCGATTATAAAAAAAGGGTATAAATATACAATTTAAAAACAAAGAGAACTGTGTACAATTTTTCCAACCATGCCAAACTTCAAGAACGAGTGAAACGATATCGACATCAAATACTCTACGTTCATCAAGAGTGTTCAATTTTCAGATGAAAAAGAAAAGTAAAATATTATTATAAATTAAAGAAGGTAAAGCTTATTGCAAAGTCGATTTTCAATCGCAGAAAATTTTTTTATTTATAAATTTATTTTATTTTATAAAAACAACGCTTTTTTAGGTAACAAACACTCAAGCCACAGTCACATAAGTAAGGAATGGGTATAAATAAGTGGTATCGCATTTGTAAGGAATATTAATAAGTATTATGGACGTTTCCGTTTCCGTTGGAGTGGATCATGGAGAGATTAATGTCTGGAGCTGAAGATTAACCAGGCTTAGACGTTTCGTTGTGGGAAGAAATATTTGAGAATCCTGCTAAAATGAAACATGTTGAAGAACAAAGACGCTGAAGAAGTTGATTACATTATATTAAAAATATACGGAACGTTAGTGAGCAATAAGAATACATCTAATTGGACATATAATACTGATACGTTTACAATTTCTTGTAATGTATTCGTTCCAGAGCAAACCATTGATCCCATAAAAAACCTCTTTACGAGGTAAAAGTCTAGTGACGAAAACATTTTCATGCCCCAAAATTTCTGATATCCAATTTTGTGACGAATAATATTAATTTTTAGATATAAATTATTTTAAACAAAATTTTGCCACTCGGCACATTGCGCTAAAATGTCTTAATTCCAATACCAAATAAAACTCACTGTTTTGCGCAGTGCCGAATGCAAAAATTTTGTTTAAAATAATTTATATGTAAAACTTAATACTATTCGTCACAAAATTGGATATCAGAAATTTTGGGGCATGAAAATGTTTTCGTCACTAGAGTTTTACCTTTGCAGCTGCTGTCCTATTTCCATTCTACCTTCCTAAATAAAAATAAACGTTGAAGGTATGCCTAAGAGCCCTTCGAAATACCTTTTCACCAATATATAGATCGCATCTGTAGCTTCTATCGTTTGGATTCTATGAGGGTTTCAATTTTAGCGGTTTTTAGCGATTTCCCGCTAAACTAGCGATTTTTCGAAAAAGTCGTAGAACAAACGTTTCTAGATTTTTGAGCGAGAACAAGTCCTCATTCAAACTTTTAAGCTAAATTAACGCTTTGATACAAACAAACAAACAGACAAACTGACTTTTCATCTCATTTTTGGAAGGACATTAAAAATTTCAAAAATAATTATCTTTTGAGCCAGCGGTCGGATTTTGTTGATCGAGGTGTCATTGATTAGAATAGTAAAAAATTAAAAAATAATCAGAAAGGTTCTAACGGCCCCATTAGCTCCAATCATTTAAATTTTGCCCCTCCCACTTACACCTGTTTATCTCACGAACCAGGTGAGTTTTCAAAAGTCTTAGTATACACATTTGTGAGTTAAATTGATACCTTTCGATCGGTATATAACTCGACCTTATCGGACAGTCATAGCAAATTTTCCATTCTTCCTGTGTATATATGCTGGTCGCCTTCGCACCCTTCGTGCTGTTTTCGTCACTAGCGCGGACTGCCGTCCGCAGTGATCAATTTATTTTTTTGTTTTTTTTGTAATTTATATATTTATTATTTTCAAGCATTCCAAACGCTATAGCATAAATAAAAAAAAATAAAAGCCTAACTTTAATTTAAAAAGGTTGTGCTTGATTTAAGTTCCTTCGCAAACGTTACAAAAAATGGAAGTTAAGTTGAGGTAGGCTATAAAATCGAAATAAAAAAAAATTAAGTAAAAATCGCAATCAACTTAAAAAATAATGTGAAATACACCGGTGGGCAAAAGTATTTTGGCCCCCTTTAAAGTTAGTTGTAGCCTAATTTTGAACTAACTCCATGTGAAGTTTGGTGTCAATGGAAAGATCTTTTGAATTCCTTTCGAAATGATGCAATACTTTCCTTAACCCATTAGGTACTTATTGAAATTTTCGAATATTTGTAAACGTCAACTTTTAAAATTTTTTTCCTCCATTACTCCCGTTACTTATTAAATAAGTACAAGGGGAAAAGGAAGCATCTCCGACCCTATAAAGTATATACAATATATTCTTGATCAACAGCCAAGTCGATTAAGCCATGTCCGTCTCTCCGTCCGTCTGTGTGAGGGCTTAGATCTCAGAGACTTTAAGATCTAGAGCATCTAAATTAAGCACACCTACTTTTATAAGCCCCACGCAGGCCAAGTTTGTTTCAAATTATTGACACGCCCCTTTCCGCCTCCATAGATCGCGAAAAGCCAGCACATGCACAGATTTCAAAATATTGGGATTTAATTAACGTTCACTACTATTATTACCTAGTATTTTTTTAGGATTTTTTGAAAATTTCTAAAAATGACTTTTTTAGCCACCTTTACCTCTATTTCATACAAAAAGTAGCTTAATGAACAATTTTCAAAAAATCATACAAGATACTAGGGAAGAGATTTTTGAATTTTTTTTTGCGCA
Organism: Drosophila recens; assembly: GCA_037043495.1. NCBI lineage: Eukaryota > Metazoa > Arthropoda > Insecta > Diptera > Drosophilidae > Drosophila > Drosophila recens. The sequence goes on from JBAMBJ010004263.1 coordinate 16,438, forward strand.
GACACTATTCGAATTGCTTGTAGAATTTTTTTGCATTCAAACATTTTTTTTTTAAATCGAGGAAAAAGTTGAAAAAGTTGATTTTTTCATAAACTTAAAAATTTTCGAACATTTTCAATACTTTAAAATTATGAGTTGATATAACTTTAGTTTTCTATAAATACTTTTGATTAGGTTTGTTTTTTAGTTAGTTGTAATTGAAGCTTTTGAATAAAGTTACTTTTTGTGCTGGTTGAAATAAGCTGTGAGCCACCGTATGCTAGTCGCCTTTCGCATCCGAAAGCAGCACTTTCGTCACTAACGCGGACTGCCGTCCGCAGTGATTTTACATTTATAACTATTATCTTTCCCAAGAGCTTTTGCATTTATGCAATCTGAATCTTTTATCGATAACAAATTCCGAGCTTCACAACGCTTTCTACGCATGCCAAAAGTTTTTTTTTAAGCATAGTACGCTCTAGCCGAAAATATTTTTGCAAGGCCAAAACTCCATATAAAAAATAGGGTTGCAAACATGCTCGAAATTATTTTGTAAGGCCATTTCTAAACATATGTACGCTGTACCTAAATATGGGCAGCTCAGAATATTTTCTGGCGTTTGACAACACTATTTGGTTAACAGATGGCAGCTATATTCTGACCTTTCAAAACATCGATTGAATCGTTGTTTTGACTAGTCGAAATCTATTAACAACAATGGCGGGAAAAAATATGCAGCAAAATAAGAGCCTAATTGATGTCTTCGAAAATAAAGAACGCATAAGGTTAATTGAAGAGGTGAGAGAGAGGCCATTAATATGGGATTTGACTGATAAAAAGCATTTTGATGCGACTTTTATCAAAAATGCATGGGAAAGTATTTCAGAGGCCGTTAATCCGAAAATTATGGCATTGGTCGCTGCGACTTCACTGGTCACGTCCATTTGGTCCATTTTGTCACTTTGATTATTTGAAATTGTATTTACTTGTTTGTTGTGCACAGCTGACGCAACAGTGTGACCACAGCAGCAAAGGACTAACAATCTCTCAACTTTTTAGTGATTTTTGGTATTATGCTGTCACACTGAATTCTGTAAGGCCCGACCTCAAAACATCGAACATTTCGAGCGTCCAAAATGTTTTAAGCTAGAGCGTACTACGCTTTAAGAATAATTTATAGTAACAGTCTAAAAGCAGTAGCCTGTCTCAAAAAAAAAAAAAAAACACAGAAGGAGGGCGATTTACGATGAATTTAGGTAAAAATAATTTTAGGGGGTTTTTTTTAATGCATTTTAAAATTTTAATACAAAAATGAACATATTATTGAAAACATTTACAAAACAACGATGCAAAAGCTCATTTTGCATTAAGGGGGTCTTCTCATTCAAAACCCGTTTTTGGACCCTTTTTAAAAAAATTCTTATTTGAAAACGCAAAGAATAATTGAAAACTTTTTTTATTTATTGTATTATAAAAGGTTCAAAGTAAATAAAAAAATTTTTTTGCCTCGATACGAGGGGTGTTCAAAAAGTAATAAGACTTCAAAGTTGGGGGTTGAAAAAAAAGGTGTCGTCACGGCGGCCACGCCTCCGGGTCTCCGGAGCGTCGGAAATAAAAAAAAAAACGGGGTTATAATCAGTAAAGATGTAATTCTCGGGTGAATGAAGACCATAATTTTGTGATTTTTTTTGACAAAATGGCGGCCATTCAATTTCGGGCTTTTTTTTGTAGTTTAAGCCTAGTACCGACGTCAGAAAAAAGGCCTAGCGTAAGGTCAAACTCCATATAAAAAAAACGCTGGCGTAAGGTGAATAAGATGAAGACGACATTTATCTCCGCTTTTCGGTCCGCACGTCAACTAAACTGAAACTAAAAACGGAGTTGCCAGATAAGGAACGGGCGTTATCCAGCACCGTTTGAAACAGCTGTCAAGCCAAGCGAAACATATATTTCTTTAGAGTTTCGGTATCTATCTATCTCACTCTCTCACAATAAGTCAAAAGAAATGGCGGTGAAATTAACAAAAAAAACAGCAGATTGGATCTTTTCGAGACAGCAGACAAAATTCTGCTGATTAATGAGGTGGAGAAGAGGCCGATATTTGTATTTGTTCATTAATTTAGAGGGAGAATCCACGTGAAAAGTTCAAAAGCGATAGGTGCACCAAATACCCGCTGTGCTTGCGTGCCATCGCATATTTCTCCTCTATTAATATTAATATACATTTTTCATTGCCTATTCTCCCCTCTTTTTTGCAAATCAGTTCTGCATGTTCATATTTAAAATAAACCGCTGCTGACGCATAGAGTTACCATTCCATTTTATGTTATTTTTCCGTGCTACATTGGCAACTCTGGCTTTACGCTCGTCGACAGCTAAATATTGTGCATTTTCCGCCGCTAAAAATTTATCTCACGTCGGTACTAGGCTTTAGTGTACAAAAAAAATAGTAAAATTTTTTTAAAATTATGGTCTTTATTCACCCCAGAATGGTGACAATTCTGCGTCGATTCCACTTTGTTTCATGAAAATCGGTTCAGTTGAACTGGAGATAGCATGGCCGCCAGTTCGAAAAACGTGGTTTCGAGAAAAACGCGTCTAAAGTTTTGACTCCACTTGCATTGACATTAACATTGCTGGACAAAAAAGGCCATAGCTCCTAAAGTATTTCGAATTTCTAAAAATCCTTTTAGAGGCATATTCACAACTACCCAAGCTATAAATAAATACAAAAAAAAAAAGTCGAAAAAAAAAGTTGCTCAATGAGAAGACCCCCTTAAAAATTTCCAAAATCAAAATTCAATAAAAAAAAACTAGTTGAGACCCCCTAAAAATTTGATTACCTAAGTTCATTATATATCGCCCTCTTTCTGTGTATTTTTTTTTTTTTTTTGAGACTGGCTACTGCTTCTAGACCTTTACCTAATTTATATACATATGTACATATTAAATAAACCGTTCGTCACAAAATTTAATATCAGAAATTTTAAGGCATGTTAATGTTATCTTCACTAAATAATTTTGGCTAAAATTTCTAGATTTATGTTAGGGAACAGTTCCACATCAAAAAATCTAAGCATTTTCATCGCATTAATAGAAATAAACACGCAAACAGACAGACAAACAAGATGTCTTTTTATCTAACTTTGCGTAGTCTACTCGGCACATATTTTTAATAAGAATATTGAAAATTAAATCAAAACTACAAACGAAGTATATTTTCAGATTTAATCTAAAAAAGTCCAATTGTACACAACATTTTGATAGTAAAACAATTCATATAACAATGTTTATATTTAAACTAATAGTTATTTCTGTTCATCTTCCCAAATACTTTGGCAGCTGTCGACCACAAGTTGTGGTGGCGACAATTTGTGCTTCATGAAGAAACCTTGAATTTGCGCCGGACTCACTGTACGACCTGTATCAATGATTCGTTGAGCGAATTCTGTGGATGCTGACTTTTCCTGATCTCCAAAAAATTGCCTAAACATTTGCTCAAGCTGATGTTGAGTACAATAGCCGATGTATTCCTTTAAATCAATTCGGCCGGGTCTAATTAGGGCGGGATCTAAGCGGTCTAAGTAATTTGTAGTCATAAAAACGATACGAGCCTCCGTGGAAGCAACGCCATCAAGGCAGTTTAACAATCCGCTAAATGTTATTCGGTTCAGGCCATCGTAGGCAGATTTTTGCTGTAACGTTGACTCTCGAGAAACAAATGCAGCATCAATATCTTCGAGCAATATTATCGTTTGCTCTGGGGCAACATTCAAAAGGTGATTTAGTCTGTCATCCGTAAGTCCCCGTTCCGATAAGTTTAACAAGCAGATTCCATATTCTAGCTCTCCGGCCAACGCAGTTATAAAGCTTGATTTACCGCATCCTGGTGGTCCATACAGTAAGTAACCTCTTCGATAAGGAATTCCCCGCTGTGTATACCACAAGGAATTCCCAATGAAATCGTTGCAGTCGTTAATGATTCTTTGGGAAATTCCTTGATCTAATACTACCGAAGTCGTAGGTCGACGCCGTCTGGGATGTCCAAATGGCCTCCATTCCGAGCCCATTGCGGTGTACATTAGTGTTTTACCTTCTGTTGCTTGCAACGCCAATTGACGGGCTTCTTCCAAAATTTCAAAATACATCTGCTTGTTGCTTCCCAGCGCCGTCAACGTGACAGATTCCCATGGAACTCCCATGTGTAAGTCCAATGTTTGCTGCTCCCTTGTGCGCTCCACTTGAATCCAATTGCGTTTATACCTAAATAAATGTTTTCCAATACTCGGGATGAAGTCGTAGCTCGTTTTAACCTGTCCATTATCGTTCTGCAAGAACGTCGTTTCCACACTTAAGTGCTGCGTCTTTTTAGCTCCCCTAATGGTTATCCATTTTAAAAGCCATTGGTACGATTTGTCCCTACAGGGTACCTCTAAAGTTATCAAATAATGTCGACGGAATAACACCACGGCGCCTTGTAGACCCTTTCTTAGTATCGCTGCACTGGCGCCGACTCCGAACAGACCGAATCCAGCGCCAAAATATGGATTCGTTGAAAGACTTGCGATGAGTTCACCCCACGCCATCTTACCCTGAAAGACAATGAACATTTACTATAGTTTTCTTATATCATATATCATGTTTGTACATTTAAAACAAGCGGAACAGTCGAATGCACTCGACAGTAATATTCCCTGAAATAAAAAAAAACTTCAAAATTTAACTCAAATCCCGAAATTAAAGGAGATACTTTTGAAAAAACTTAATATACCCCCAGGGTATAACAAGCTGGTTCAAATATACACTTAAGGAACCAAATTTTAATTAAATAAATGAATATGTTGGAAACATGCAACAATTACATTGATGACACCGAAGTTTCTACTTCAGTCGCAGTTATTGAAAAACTTTACGACAAACTAATTTTATAACACAGTCACGAGTTAGCCAAAACATAAATATTTGGATGAGGACACACGTGCATACTTTTTTTATTCACTGTACACAATTGCATACATACATATAATATCACAAAAACCGGCTAAATTTAAAGAGTTGGAAATCCGTAAAATCTGATTTTCCGGCATTGAATACAAATAATAATTGACTTATATGATGTATATATTCACAATTCTTGAAGTAATCCATGTCATTTCATACATTATATGTAAATAAACACATATGTATGTTATGCATGCACTTACATATGTACATGCACGTGCATTCACATTCAGTTTGCGTTTTTTTTCGAGCTGAACATTAAGCAAATTAATCACAATGTAGTTTACAAGTTAAGTCACATTTCTATGAACAACACTAAATTCTGATAGAATATTATTCAACTATTACTTACTTACGCAAACATAAACACGTTCATATAATTAAACAAAAGTTGTGAAAACAGCTGGTAACTTATCGATTGCACTATTGATATCGGTGTGATTCTGATAAGCATCGATTATTCTATGCAATAGCACACGGGGATGTTGTGATGGAAATCTATCGGATTCACGAGGGTAGCTCAATAAGTTTATATGATACAGTAAATATATTCTATAATTTTATTATTTTAAAAATAGGAAAACAATGTTATATTTAGTAGGATTATCTATGTCTACCCCCAAACAATTTAGAATGTTCACCTCAAATAACAGTATCTACAGCCTTAGGTCAATAGTTTCAAAGGTCTCAAAGGTATCAAACTAATCAACAACATAGTGTAACCTATTTACAAATAGTAATTAGCATCGTTTGCTTATTTAGATTTGGGAATGTGCTTTGTTTTTCCGTTTTCCTTGGGAAACATCTTTGTCTCCTCGTCTACTGAGTCGCTGATAGGTCGCAAGGCATTCCAAGATTGTATTTCTGCCGCACCAAACCACTGATAAAAGAAATAAGTCGCCACAGCAATAATTCCTGAGATTTCAAAAAACGTTCGCCATTGATCGATGGAATCCTAATAAAAGAATTACAAAAATTTTACATTACATACAAATGAAATAAATATGAATTTTAAAATTTACCTTTTTAGTAATTACGAATCCAGCGGTCAATGGTGAGATGAATGATGCTGACATATGAATTGTTTGGCAGAAAGCTAATACTGCTCCAGAATGTCCATAGTTTGGAGCAAGATCTATAATATTGGCCATTGCTCCAGCATAGGATGCCGTTATAAAAATTACAGCTATAAACCAGACAATCAATAGAATCACGATATTTTCTATGTAGCCTATAAATAAAATAAGTAACCCTGGAACAATTTGCGAAAGAGCAGTGAATAGTTTTCTTACATTGGTAAGACTTAAAATCTTGTGCAATAAGATCTTATCAGCAATATAGCAAAAGAATACAGACGAAACATATGAGCAAAGGAAAGGCATTCCCGACAAAATGCCATTTGTAGAGAACTTAAACTTGAGTATGTCGTTCATAAACGTCGGACCACTCGTAATAAATACATAATGTACAAATATTCTACCGAATGTTGTAATTGCAATTGCCCAAACGGGCAGAGATGTAAATATTTGTATCCATGGAACTTTAACAGTGACCGAGGTGAGGACATCTTCACCGACATTTAGCTCAATATAGCTCAACTCCTCTTTAGTGATTCGGGGATGTTCCCGCGGAGTGTTATAAGCTAAAGTATACCACAGAATACACCAGCCAACTCCTAACAAGCCCGTGGTATAAAACACATATGGCCATCCGACCGTGGTTATTATAAACCCACACAGCGGATATGTTAGGCCAATGCCGATACTGAATCCTTGAAAGCTAGACATAAATCGCGAGCGTTCCGACAGTGGTATCCAGTAGCCAACCATTGCGTACATCGCAGGCCAAGTTAGTCCTGAAGCAAATCCCTGAATTGAACGTAAAACTATCACGACTGCGTAATGAACCTCTGCTGCCAATGGCATCAATAGACTGCATAGCGCCGTTGCCAGCTGAGACCATCCAAATACGCACTTTGTTCCAAGAGCTTGGGTGGCGATTCCACCAACGACTTGAGAAAGCACATAGCACCAATAGAATGAGCTTATTATCACAGATTTTACTATAGATATCTGGTCCTCGGTTGCATCGCCCTAAAATATAACAATCTTAATTTATGTCGTTTTTTTTATGGAATTAGGTAACACCATTTACCATGTTTAAATCGTAGGAATGGTTATTGTTCTGGTATTGTGTATCGTTGCCATTTGTAATCATTGCAACTAATGCAATATTCATGTCATTACGCATCATGAAGGACACTAAAAACCCAGACCAGGATAGAAAATACAAAACCAATCGCGCGGGAATTTTATCTGCAATTAAAATTTAAAGAAAACTTTAATAAAACCACATACACGATTCACAACAAACAAATTTAATTAGGAAAAGTCGGTAACCAATTGAACTCATCATTACAATCTTCTTGTATTTCAGTAACTTACAAAAATACCTTTGTTGTAGATGGAATCTTACCTCTAAGACTCGATCGATTCGAAATCGAGTGAGCTTTTTTAATTGGACCAGAATACATTATGTTGGTGCAATATTTGTCCGTTTCATACGTAAGGATTTCTGCAAAAAAATACATATATTAACATAAACATTTTGTATTATTAACAAGCAATTTACTAAGCCCGCACTTCACACTAGTATTCAAAAATTCGAAATATGGGTAATTCTCTAATGTTGAATGCGACATTCGTACGCATTCAAAGTGGAATAAAACATATGCCCAAACATTATTTTGTTGTGACAAAAGGGGAAACTTATAGGTCTTGATTAGCACTATAATTGATGCTTTGGTTGATTTTGGGAAATTGTTCGTTTTGAAGATAATTTAAAATAACCAAGACATTCGCACGCGACTCAGATAGAAGTCGTTTTTTCGGCGACCAGCTCTAACACTAATTTCGGCAAAACGTGAACGAGTACTTTGCTATAATTTATTTTGAAATGTAATGCATTCAGTCATCTAAAAAATGCATTTTGTTTGATTTAAAAATATTAAGTCGATTTTTTTAAAATTTGATTTGAGTCACTGTCGCACGCGACATGTCGCGCGTGACAAAATATTCCACAAAATATTTATGTTGTTTCTGTCTCTCTTTTTTAAATTATATATCGAAACCGCTCGAAAAACTTTTTGCAAATTAAAATTTCAATATATTTCTGTTTTAAAATGGTTTATGTTACAATCTTACTATCCTTCTTAGTGTAATCGATAGAATACAAACGGTCCATTTTGGAAATCAATTTTTAAGAAATTGGGCAAAAATATAGAAAAAGTGAATTTATTCCAATGTAGAATCTATATGTTCATCCTATTGAATTTCTTCTAGCGTATATTGCTTAAATAAATAACTTGAATACATTTTTGGAAGGAAATTTCACGAGATGTGAGTTTTTGATCAATTTTTCGTTTTTAGCCTCGGTTGACATTTCTGTGGAAATGCCCATATTGTGATTCCCCTTATCTCACTACTGCTAAAATACACAGTGCGGTCTAAAAAAAAACCGAACTTTTAATTAAAATCAAAGATCTACATACGTAATCAAAAAGATTAAAAAGTGGTAAAAAAAATATGTACATTTTCATCTCTCCAACGCATAAAATTTCATGCGAATCAGTTAAACAGCTAACAAAAAACAGCTAACATATTCCGGTTTTCACTTTTTAATTTTAGCAGTTAGTGCAATTATTTTGCTCCTTTTCATCCAGGGAAGTATATCGGATTGGAATTGATTTTTTGTTAAATAATTTCACTTAATAGCCTTTCAAACCGCTTTCCACATTAAAACGAAGTTTCACGGCTGATTTCAATTCTGTTAGCGGCAGAGAAACGCAATGTCGCGCGATAAGCTCGATATGTTTAATTTGTACATCTCAAAAATTTATCGATTGTCCCCAAAGCGCTTTTTAAAAGTAAAACGCACGAAATGCGGAATCGAGAACGGTTTTGTTGCTGTTTCATAAACACTTAAATAATTTATCTAATCATGATCAGATAACTTAATCACGAAATAACAGTGCATTTTAATAGTGTATGTAAACAATATTAATCTTTTTCTTCAAACACGATTTTCTACCCTTTCGTCGACATTTTGCAGGAATTAAATTTAAATTTACAATGTTCAACATTATATAATATTGTTTTTAAAGTAATTTCTTCGATCAACTGAAGCATAACTTGTATCGATTCATGAATAGCATTAAATTCATTCCCATGTATTCCGAACTGTCTCGGAATTGGAACAGTTTCGTATCTTTTTTTGCCCCGGTGATATTTATCAACTAAACTACATGCATACGTATCATTTATGTACAAATGGACATACACATGTAAACATGTGTGCGTCGCTACAAAATTAGTGCGTGTGAATGCTACGAGCATATTTACATACATATGTATTTATACAGAGCGTCTGTTTTACATCCCTGTACATAAGTACACGGATATCATATATTAACAGTAAATTACAGGTGTCTACATACAAATTAAGCAAAATATAAACAATGCAAATGTGCGTGCCCTGTGTATATATGTATATGTATGTATATAAGTTTGTAAGAGTGAATAGAATATTTTGATGCACATGCTTGCATGCTTATGTGTGTACGTACTCACATATGTATATATACAGTGTTGTTTTATTTATTCAGTGATAAAGCAAAATGCTTTGACACTACCCTTTTATAGTTGCTTATGTATATACCGTTATCCTTAGTTGTTTTATATTTTCGTTGTAGTAGTTGTTTTAGAAATTATTTCACCACTTGCTGCGGTCGTTCCTAAAACCTAAGTAAGTACATTGTACATACGTATGCATGTACATTCAGCTGTTGTAGATATGTACAGACTTAATAGGCTTTTCTATCAATTTCGATTAAGAAAGCAATCAATTATTGGTACAAAAAAAAATGAGCATATCCAAATGTAATTGTCAATATGAAATACAGTATATTAAATTATTATTGTGACAATGAAAAAAAACGAATTTTAGTTTTCCTCTTGTGTTTTAGTTGCTTTTACTTTTTAGAAATTGGAAGAGCAAATAATAATAATTCGGCTTTAAATCTGTTTAAATATCGATAATTATTTTATTGTCAAAACAATTACTTGAATTGCTGTATTTGTGCTGATGGAATAAATAACCAAATCGGCAAAGGTTGAAAGTTGCACTTTTTACACAAGTTCTCTTTTAAAATTCATACGAGATCTTCGCTGGGATCTTGAGAAATTTTTGTAAATTTGGGAGACTTTCATATGCGAATACATTCATGCGAATTTAATCCAAAATTGTTTGAAGTATCACCGATTTCAGAACATTCACCCTGTTGAATTAAAAATGGACAGCTTATAGTTGTTATGATGGATGTTTAATTTATGTTCTATCCGTCTCAAACTCCAAACTGCATTGAACTTTAATCGATAATTTTATTTGCAAAACCTACCCCCTCAGCTGAAGAATCGATGCAAGTTGTGATAGTTTGACGATATTGATTAACGTCAATTGCACTTTTCATCTTTTTTTATTATTTGTGTAACATGTTTTTTTAACTTACCTTAATAACTTCTAAGTACAAAGGAGGCCATTAATGAGTGTTCACATGCGATTTATCAAAAGTCAATACTCAAAATGCTCGGAAACAGTGAGAATTTAATAAGCAAACAAGAACCTTGGAGTCGAGTGAGCTCGACAGTGAGTTACTCGCTACTCGTATCTTCGCAGCCGTTTAATTAATCGCAACAAATAAAAGAAATAAAAACAAAAAATTTAACAGGAAAAAAATATCAACATAAATAAATGAAATATCAAAACCCATATCATCAGCAAATGTTCTGAATAATTTGCTGAAGCCTGGTCACCGACAGGGTTGCGAATGCAAACAAAAAAAAATTTAATGGTTACACTGTTGCGTCAGCTGTGCTATGTTTACATTTTGAGCGTGCAGAGCTGATTTGGATACAGAGCGGAGACAAAGGCAATGAGAAATGTTGAAAATGAATTAAGAGTGTGAAATATTCAGAATTACGTAGGCGATGCGCAAATTGCTTTATGCTATATGTAGACTTTTCAGTTTTAATAATAAATAATAGGCAACAATTTACATTTTATCCCCGTTGTATAATTTTATACGACACATTTTTAGTTTTCAAATTAATGGCTATCGGGGGTGCCACATAAATCGCTTTCGCTTGAATTTCACTTAAATTTAAGTGAATTTCCAGCGAAAGTGAATTTCCGTACATTTCTCTTTTTAATGTTTTTACAGGCAGCCAAGTGAAAAGCAGCTGATTACCAATAATTGAAAAGCGTATAGCGTCTGTACAAAAATTGATAATCGGATGTTTTTCACATCACTAACTTTTATCACATCACTAATTACTTTGTGAGTCTTCAATGCACAAATTCACATTCTATTGCTCAGTTTGCAGCGAGTATTTTTGGTAATAAAAGGTAATTTTAATTTTTTTGATTCACGTAATTTAGCTAAAAGTGAATTTTCATACAGTTATTATTTCTGTACTTAATTGCAATTTGACAGCGTTCGTGTTAAAAATCGCGCAGCAACCTTTGCAAACGAATTCCCCTGTGTTCAAAATAAGAGTGCCGCCATTGCGCTAAAATTTGAATCTCCATTTGCGGTCAAAAGAATAGTGTCCAAGTGGATGGAGTAAAACGTGGACAAATTATTTACGTTGGCCTTAAACTATTTTAATTAACACATTCTTATATTATTGTTTGAGGTAATGCACATTCATATGTGCTCTGAAATGAGTAATATACAGTGGCGGAAATAATAATAGGGACACACAAGATTGCTGCTTCTTTTTTGAACGTTTATAAGAAACCGAAATATTCAGCAAAATCTTAAACTTTCTAATATGCACCTGCAGCTTGAAAATTTGAAAAATATACTCTAGTTGGACGTTACAATGATCAACTTCATTGGATCACATGAAAACCGACATGTTAGACGTCGTAAAGAAAAAGCTTTGGATCAAATACACAATTAAGATTGTGGAGTACGGCGGCGGGCTCATTATGGTCTGGTATGGTCTGAAAAATGCTTCCCAGGATCTGCTGTGGACCTAATCTATTGCAATATATTATCTAGAGATCCTCCAAAATACTATTCAGCCATTTGCCGAAAAGGAAATGTGTTTACTCCTACTTTAAAACAAGGTAACGACCCGAAGCAAACTTCGAATTTGGTCAGGGAATGGATTTGTCTCGATAATATTGGCGACATGGAGTCATCTGCACATTCTCCGGACATAATTCCCATAGAGGACCTCTAGAGCGTTCAAAAGCGGGCATTAAGTTAAGTCATTAGGGTCTGACAAGTCCAAAAATCAGCAGGTGCTCTCGGAACAGGTGCAATAGGCTTGGTGTGGGATTCCTCAGGAAACTTGTGGACTCCATGCACCCAAGATGCTCTGGAATGTTAAAAACAATATGTGCTACCACAAAACATTGAAGTTTCTTAAAAATAATAAGTAAAAAACAAAAATTGTATACTAATTGTTTTTTGTCCCTATTATTTTTTCCTGTATGAAATTTATTTTTTTTCGAAAATTTACGTTTTCTTCTTATATGATAATATGGACCAAATTTTTTTTAAATTTAAATAGAATTATCGATTATGTATTAAGTCTAAGCTTTTAAATGCATTGAATCTTGCAGGGATAGGAATAATAGCAAAAAAGAAGCAGCAATATTGTGTGTCCCTATTATTATTTCCGCCACTGTATTTGTGCAGCTGCGCTTAAACAGAAGTATTTATTGGAAGTAATTTAAATTTAAATAGTTTAAGCTTCAAAGGTAACTAAAATCCAAATGTTTCTTGTTAATGGTGATTCGATGCATGGACGTTGACACTGCTGTAAGATTTTCTACTAATATTATTAATAATATAGTTGTATATTTTCTCTTTCCAGAACAAAAACAATTTAAATTAACAAGAACCCAAAAAAAACTAATCAGAAAAAAAGGGAATTGTGGTAAAAATTGAAACTGCCCAAATCAAGATAGATAAAGATATTAAATATTTATTAAAATGGTTGGTTCGAGGCAAATGCGCAGCTTAATAAAGAAAGAGCAGGATGATTTGCGTGAAAAAATAAAAGCTGCCAAAGAAAGTCGTATAAACGCAGAGAATTTAAACGAAAATGGGTTTAGTAATCAATTGGAGCAACTAGAAAACAAAGATCTGCGCGAGATAGTGCAAATATTTAAGACTGCAATGGATGACATGAGGACGGAGCTGTTTGTTCTGACTGAGGCTGTGGAATCCCAGACGGCTTATATAAAACATCTCCTCAAGCGGGATCTCTTGAGTCCCGAGCCACGTCGGTTACCCTTTCCCCTCAGATCTGAAGATGACCTAGTGCAGATAAACCGCGAAATTACACCAGATAATAAACAAATATATGTAAGTACGAGAAAACATGCTTTAGTTTACTCAAAGAACACAGCTTATTTCAGGCAGCACCTTCAAAAAAGTTTAGGCATCAATAAAGTGTAATCAAAACGATATAATTAAACAAAATAATTTAAATGCAGGTTGTTAGTCAGATGTTTCCTTCATTTTATAAATATTTTGCCAATTTATAATTAAAAACTAAAAAATCAACCAAAAACCATGTCACAGCTTATTTCAACCACTAAAGTAATTTACATTATTAAAGCTAAGTTTTTGATCGAACAGCAAAAATTATCCATCGATCCTTTTAGTTAACTATCATTTTGAGCTTTTTTGGCATGGATTCGATCAACTTTTCGATCCCTTGTGACGTAATTTTGTCAATGCAGTTTTGAGATCAGATTTGTATGAAATTTTGCGTTTTTGAATATTTGTATCCAATTCAACAAAGTTCCTGTCTGGTGACTGGGCATAACATGCGGGCTGGTCTGGCCAGGTCTGCACAATGACTTCGCCAGTTTCAGGTTATTGTCTCAGTTAAATCTGAAGACGTCCCAAATGCCCAGTTTCTCAGCTCTTACAATCAAATTAATCTTCCAAATAAACTGCAAGCTTCTGATAACAAATCACGGAGTTTAAGATGTCATAAACTTGTTGTATGTAGAAATCAACTGATATTGTATTAAATTTCAGTGCAATTTAACGCGGCTTGAAGAAAAAAACAAACAAATATTTTTCTTATAAACACAATTGACTAAAAAACCAATTTGGCTTTACTTCAGGTAAATAATATGATAACTTTGCTCCGCCAAGCCCAACTATCAAAATCTATTAAAAAGGTGATGACAGAGAAGATCATTGTCGACCACAATATTTCTGGAGTCCTCAACAAAAAGAGTCTTAAGACATATGAGTCGTTTCTTTCGGCTCTCTTAGGTTAGTATTTTGAATTGAAATAGGATTTTTAATTCATTTGTACTAATATCGTTTAAGTTCATTTCAGAGGCCATTCAATTAACCGACGCCACGCAGCCTGCGGAAAAACTCCTTAGTAGCGCTATGCTACGCGTTAAAAATAATCATAATAAAATGATAAATAAAGTTCGAAGGGATCAAGTAAAAAATGAATAATGCTACAATAATGATAAAAGAAATGCAACTGAATTTATTTAAAGACAAACTGAAATTTCTAGAAGCAATATATGTTAAAAGATCCTAATGGATTTTGTATTTGTGAAACTCGACATCTAATTTTTATTCCATCTATGTATGAAAAGTTCTTGATACTTTGCATAGACATTTTCTTTGCCTTTCTGCATTCCCGGACGATTTCTCGGTGATTTTTTTAGCTTTCGTACTAGAACTAAAATGGTGAACACCACACATAACTTTGACGTATTTGAATACATAAGCATTTTTTAATCTGTATTTTAAACCATCAGACAATGCCACCTTTATTAGACGCTTACAAATACTAAACATAGTTTTTTAAGGATTTTCCATTGTGGCAACTGCGACTTGTGGATCACGAGAAGTCGATGGCTCCTGACCATCTCCAGTAGAGGGCTTGTCATCATCATCGTCGGACTTGGCTACCATAATTGCTGCACCTCGCTGCTTGGCCATTTCTAAATATTTCAGATTCTCTTCATCAGAAAGTATTTTGAATGGCTGATCTTTTCCAACAATTGCAACAGTGATATTCTGTAAAATAAAATATATTTTTTTAATATGTAAAGATTCTTTTTATGCTAAAGGTACAATACCAATTGAGATCCACCATCGTCTTTAGACACAAGCTCATCGTTGGGTAGTGTGCTGCGAATAGCATGAATGCCATGGCAAATGATATCATCCTTGGAACATGCATTAAATGTTGACAAGTGACGCTCCAAATAAGTGCGAGCACTTTGCGAACGTGAACCAATCGTCATTGCTTTGCAATTGAAGAAATTGGCCGATGGCTCCACTTTATAGATATGTGGCCCCTTTTCATCGTATCCAGCAAGAAGTAAACCTACTCCATATGGGCGACGATCGTATCTTTGAGTCGTAGACTGCATTTTGTTTCCCAAATTGGTGATCAGGCGCGATACGGGATATGTTGACCCATACGAATGCTTATAGCTCAAGCACTCTGATCGCAAGTACTTGCTGAGCACTCGTGCGTCAGCAGTAATGCCAGCAATTGATATACCTAGATGATCGTCAATTGGGATAATTTTCCTCTGGGAAGCAGAAAGCTCTGAAGCCGGCTTGCAGAGTGCAACCAAACCGCGTAGTCACGCGTCTTTAGACCAACAGTTGCGGTTCCAAGCTTTACAGCCGCCATGGCGTACTCAACCTGATGCAGGCGGCCCTGAGGGCTCCACACTGTTACATCGCTATCATATTGATTTCGAAACTGTAAATAATTAAATCATTATGGCAAAACTGTTGCAGAAATTAAATTACTACTTCTTACCATTTTTTAGAAAAATCGTCGGCTATTTTGTTGAATGATGACAATCCAAATATGTTAGTGATGAGCTAAAGTTCATATACATATATACAATATTTATCGAAGAGTTCGATGCAGTTTCTAATATCTGTAATAATCGATATATCACGAGTAATATGACACTAGAGGTATTCCTAAATCGTTTTAGTTCGGTTTAGTTTTAAAAGTAAATGTAAGTATTCTGAATTCAAAGTTTTAGTTATTAAAAAAATATTTAAATTATGCTTGCTTTGGTAACACATAAATTAACAGATGAATTCAGGGGATAAGGGCAGTGTAAGTGTATTTTTAGAAAGGTTTACAAACTAGCTGATGATATAGAATTCCAGTGAAAGAATAATAAATAGCTTAAAGCATTTTTAAGCTTTAACTAAATGAAGCCTAAAATTGTTTCGAAATGCCTTTGCTATACTGCTCCGAAGTAATTCTAATTAAAGCTTAGTATTAACTGGAGAACAGCCATACGCTGGCAATCATTTTTAGAAATATAAATTAAGTGGAAACTGTGTTGCGTCAACTGTGGTTTATTTAAAATTAAAGAATGCAGAACTGATTTGGATCCCATTACCAATGGGAAATGTCGTAAATTAAAGTTTAAGGGCGCATATTGGGTGAACCCATGTTTGTTCTTAAGCGTTTTACATACATACACTAGCCAGAAAAACTATGCGTACACCCTTATTTTTGCTTTAACAGCTATGTTAGTGAAGTTATCACAGTAAAAAAAATATATTTGGAAAGGTCGTTCAAATTCCGTTTAAATGATGCAAAAATATTCTTAACCCATTAAGTACCCATTGAATATTTTGAGTTCAAAAAAAAGTCAATTTTTCAACTTTTTTCCTCGATTTTTTCCAAAAAATGATGGGATGCAAAAAAAATTCTTGAAACAAATCTAGGAATGATTGCAAAAAAAAATTTTCAAAAATATTTTTGTTAGTATTTTTTAAAATTGTTTGTAAGAAAAAAGTCGCAGCATAATTGAGTCCACAAAAACTATTTCATTTTTTGTTCTTGCTTATATTCGACTAATATTGTCGTTATTATTGATCTACATATTTCTAACGACTGAATATTTCGATGTTCTTGCTCAGTCAGCTGTTTGCAAACAGGGCTGGACAGCCCCAGCTCCTTCTCTGGCTACTCTATTTCCCTCATGCCAGCCATATCGACTAGTAGACAGAATTATCAAGTTTTTTATTTTTTGTATACACCACCGTATTTTTTTTTATATCAATTGTCAAATTTATAAGGCAGCTAAACCTGATTTAACCAAAATTGTTTTTACTTACCACACTATACATACACTCACTCGCATATCTCTGCGTACACCCTTATTTTTGCTATAACAGCTATGTAAGTAAAGTTATCACGTTAAAAAAAATATATTTGCAAAGGTCGCTTAAATTCCGATTGAATGATGCAAAAATTTCCTTAACCCATTAAATACCCTTTGAAAATTTCGAACTTATGTAAAAGTCACTTTTCAAAACTTTTTTCCTCGATTTTTTCCAAAAATGTTGGGATGCAAAAAAATTCTTGGAACAATTCTAAGAGTAACTGCAAAAAAAAATTTTCAAAAATAATTTTGCTAGTATTTTTTAAAATTTTTTGAAAATCCTAAAAATGACCATTTTAACCCATTTTTCCTCATTTTCATGCAAAAAGTGCCTTTTTTGCAGTTTTCAAAAAATTTTAAAAAATACTAGCAAAATTATTTTTGAAAATTTTTTTTTGCAGTTACTCTTTGAATTGTTCCAAGAATTTTATTGCATCCCATCATTTTTTGGAAAAAATCGAGGAAAAAAGTTTTGAAAAGTGACTTTTACATAAGTTCGAAATTTTCGTAGGGTATTTAATAGGTTAAGGAAATTTTTGCATCATTCAATCGGAATTTAAGCGACCTTTCCAAATATATTTTTTTTAACGTGATAACTTTACTTACATAGCTGTTATAGCAAAAATAAGTGTGTACGCAGAGATATGCGAGTGAGTGTACATATATCTGTGTTCCTATTCAATAAATGATATGTATGTTAATCTGTACAAATCGGCCAAATAATTTAGGGTACATTTTTTAAATCGATTAAAATATATATCCTGCATATTTTTGAGAATAAGGATGTGTAAGAGTAGGAAATAAATAAATATTTTGCTCACAGAAGAAGCTGCGTACCGAGCTTAGAGCTTGAAAGTTTTCTCATCTCTAAACAAAGTTTTAATTGTTGCGGTTTATTAAAATTGTTTTGAATATGTAAGAACTAGTTATATTGTGAATTGATTTCTTTTAAGATTTATTGACTAATGATAAGATAAATCTGTTTTCTTTATACAGATGTAAATAGATATTGCTCGTCGAAATGGGTAGTTTTGTTTTCCATAAGAATTTGAGTTTGTTTTGGATTTTCGAATTATACTGTACAGCAGGATTTATGTGTAGTCCAGCGCTTGAGGATTATTGTGCGGAACTGTCTCCAAAGTCGCTAAGCCTGATCTTGGGTCAAGCCTACAATCCACGCTACATGAGTATTGAACCGCCCAGCGGCGGAGGAGGAAGTGGGACAAGAGATCAGTCAAAGCTGGGATCGAAGCGATCTTCGGTTGAGATACCGTTCTATGCCGATGACGATGTCCTCTCGTTGGGAAGTTTTCCAGCTTGGGAGACCAACCACCTAACATATTTTGAGAAGAAGGACTCTTTGAAGACGAAGACAGTTCACGTGAGGAACATATTTGAGGGAAGTGGACCTGGACCTGGACCGGGACAGGATGTGTTCAAAACTCGTCCTTGGGAATGCTCGTCGGTAATCAACTGGATCGATTTGGGATTGAATTACTTTCCACGCTACATCCGATCAATCGAGTGCATTGCCAAAAAGTGTTGGTACGGCCATTTCAACTGCAAGCCCAAATCATTCACCATCAAAGTGCTGCGAAGAAAGTCGGGATCGTGCATCCATGTGAGCGACAAGCTAATTCTCATCACCTCCGACGAGTTCATCAATGATTATACCCAGCTGTGGATTTGGGAAGAGATTGCCGTCAATTTTTGCTGTGAATGTGTAATGCTACACTAATTAATAATTAATTGTTTAAAAATATATGTATGTTATGTAAAAAGAAACTGCAGTACTCGTATTATAAGATCTCAACAAAACACTTTAATTGCATTGGGAACAATGGATACTTTAATGGGACGCGGCTCGTATTCCTCTCCATCGATGGAGTAGAATACATTGGGATTGCTTGTCGATGGGTAGAGCTTGATGGTCCTACTTTTCAATATCAAATTTGGCTCAATTGTCTTGTTGGTTATACTTGGAATATTCTTTATAAAATCCCATCCAGGCTGCAACGAATCTATGAATTTGCTTTCCAGTTCGGCAAAATGTTGACTGTTTTGATTAAGCGTGATGTTAATTTGGTTCGACTTAATTGATCCGTGCAGATTAGTGGCGCACTCATCATTTACAATTTGTATCTCCTTGGAATCCTCGTTTCCCTTTTGCGTTGGAACGAGTTTGGTCAGGAAGAAACCTGCATTGGGGGTCTTTTCCTTTTGGACACGACAATTACTGCATCCACTGCATGGAGGCGTATACACATAGTCCGTTTCCATATTCCAATCAACTTTACCGGAAAATGAACTTAGAAATGCGGCAATATGGTGCTTGAGTGGGCCAAGATACCAATATTTATCCTTCCTTGTGTCAATGTCCTTCAGCAGACCCCACGAGAATCCATTTAATCCAAAGATTGGCTTCAATTGATTTGGGCTCTCGTCCGCGGGATTATTCAGCACGTCGTATTGGATCACACTTTCCGACTTGCACTCATTTTTCAACAGGGGCACCAATGACTTGCTCAGTGTAATCACATAATCCAACTCGTGTCTTTTGCTGAAACTAAAGAAACTCGATTGTGGTTGCTTGTCGCGCCCAAGGGGAATGAACGAAATGGGACAGAGATTGCCCTGTCGCCGCAACAGACCAGTTATAACCTCAGATTTTGTGCCATCACCACCGGCAACAACAATAACATCAGGCAACTTGTTCATTTCCTCGACATATGCCTTGGCATGTCCAATGTAATTAGTTCGAAGTATTTCCACCGAGTATCCAGCTAAATGCAGTACAGGCTCACAATACTTTTTAAACTGAAACATACATAATTTTGTTTAAATGGCAAAATATTTTATATCGATATATGAAGGCTTACCAAGTTTTCGGCCTTTTTATTGTTAGCGATTGGATTCATAACCACAAGAACATTTTGAGGCGAACCATTCTGATGCCCAGCATGGAGCACATCATTAGAGAATTCATTCATGTATTGTTTAATTCTGCAACGATATACATATTTGAAAATGAACTCTTTGATCAATCATTACACCACATACTCAATGTTTGTTTTTAAGGTGGACAATCCATATCCCATCAATCCAGATATAAACACACTCTTCTTCCAATTATTTCTAAGAACCCGCAGAGCATTCATCCTGCTAGGCTGTTTATATAAACTATAACTACAAAAACAGACAATACTTTATTTGTTGACATTGAAATTTTAAATCGAATAAATAGCGTAGACTTAGAAACGTATGAAACGGTACCTTAAAATTTTTCGACATTTAAACCATTTCGATAACATTCAGGCCTGTTCCGAAATCGAGTCGATGAATACCTAAAATTATGAACTGAAAATTATAATAATGCGAGCAAATTTCTCACATTGCTAACCTGACATTTCAGAGCATCAACTTCATTGGGGTCCCAGTAAAGGTCATACAGCCTCCCAATTGCGGTGAAAAGTTCACATTTTGATAGGTAATGGGTTATACAGTTTTAGAAAACGCGCAAAACATTAGAATTTGTAAAAGAAAAAATTAGAAAGTGAGAGAAAATTCAGTGTTGGAAAACGGTTCAATTTACTGAAAGCAACCCTGAAAAGCCCAAAACAACCGTGCAAAACACAAAACAAACATGAAAAAGTTCATGTTGTATTAAAATTTCAAAATTCATTTTAAAAAAATGTAGAAGCGCCCCCTTAAAATTGTTTCACCTAAATTTATCATAAATTGCCCTCTTTTTGTTAGTATTTTTTTTTTTTTAAATTATCCGCGAAAGGTAAACAATTACCGCGCCCTTTAACCAAATTTTCCTTCTATCTGCTATATTCGACCTGCAATACTTAAAACGAATTTTCGATACGTTTTCGAAACCGAGCTCGAAAAGTAAAAACGACACCGTTTCGATCTTGATTGGGAACAGCTGACTCGAGTTTACACTGCAAAAGTTCACTCTTTCTTAAATTTGATAAAGTTGGGAATCAATCGATATGCAACGTGAGTGGCTCAACGCTATCTGACCACCATAGACTGCCATAGCTAGATTAGATATTTAGGTAAAGTCGGGTAAACAGCACCGCGGAAAATAGAAATTCCAGTCAATCTTCAAATAAAAAAAACTGTGCCAGGAATTTTTCGTTTACGTATTCGTTGCTTGAGTATCCTATCCAGCAACTTGAACGAAATCCACAGATTTATATCGATAAATGACCTATTCAGCAAGTTGAACGAATCGACCCCGGGACCCCTGACACGACTGAAAATGTAAGTAAGAAAAAAGTAGAAGGCTCTAAACGTTGCGTTACAGTGACTCTTTAAAATCTATTGTCTAGTTATAGTTTTCATTGTTACCGTACTGTAAGTCAAATGCCTTTTTTTTTATTTATTTATTTATTGTTGCTGCTAAGGTATGGCAAATATGGAAAATAATAGTATCTTCTCTGCTTAATTCGGAATGTCTATCTTTAAAATTGTCCTTATAAGTAAGATTTTCTAATTTGTTTAAGGGGGCGTGGCCAAAATCTAAAACAAACTCAAGCTTGGAGTCTCTATCTCTTATAGTCTCTAAGATCTAGGCGCTATTACAGACGGCTGTTGATGCTGATCAATAATATATATAGTTTATGGTGTCTGCCACGCCTCCTTCTGCCTGTTACGCATATTTTTTGGTTAAAAAGTTAATAGAATCCTGTACTTGTTTTAAGTATGGGGTCTTAAAAAACACTTTATGCTTTCACTTTGTTCGTTTTGCTTAGTTGCTGAGCGTTGTACGTCAGTTTCTCCTTCAAACTGTATCTCGCCGAGCAGTATGAAACACAAAACACGAGAGTAACATAAAATACATGTTTTGCTGAGAGAGTGAGCGAGTCTGCTCCATTTTCTCCGGCTTTTCGGTAAGCAGATAGCCTAGAAAAAAACTGATTAAGCACTTTTTGCGAGCTTTGCTTAAACTTGAATGAAACTGCTCTAGTCGGTCATAGGTATTTTGTAACATTTTCTTTAACATTAATGAGAATCTATTTTATTTGTAGATTCAAGCTAGATATGGTGTGAAAAAAATTCCTATCCCTAGGCCTCAACTATCTTTATTATTACATGGCCTGTATGCCCTGTTGGGGCATGGTCGATGACAGATGCCTCCACGCATCCATGTCTAGCACCAAAGGCTTACAGGGCTTCAGTCTCTTGATCCTGCCAACGTATCCAAAGGTCTTCCTTTGATTCGACTGACTATGTCAACATCATCATATACCACATCGTTCCACCTGATACGATAGGTACCGCCAACGCAAACAGGTACGAAGAATTTTCCTCTCAAATACCTTAAGAGCAGCTGCATCAGATTGTTTTACTGTACAGGCTTCCGCAGCATATAGGCGCACTGCACAGCGGGCCAGATTGCGAAATAATTGGCAAAAAGTCGAAAAGTTTGTTGAAACAAATTTTAATTTTAACTTAGTATATTTAAAATCGATAGTCTATCGGGAGTGCCACAAAATTTTGTTTGAAATTTAAGTGAAATTCGATTTCTGTGTAAAAAATGGATTTTGAAGGCCGGGATTTGTAGAATGAATAAAGTAAAAATATTATGTGCTAAAATTTGTTTTATGTGATTTTGTTTTGTATTGCCCAAAAAGAGATAAAACCAAAACAAAGTGCTCGTGTTCTGTGGAGTAAAACTAACTTTGTGTGTGTTTGTGCCGTATGTAATGTACATACACATTATAAAATAAAGTAGAAAGTGTGTATTAAAAGCTAATAATTATCCTGTCTGCGGCTTTTTGTGGCTCTTGCGGTACTTTAAATTAGTTGCAGGTGTGCATTTACACTAGAGAATTTGACTTTTCGGGGAGTCAGATAGGGAGAGGGTGAAGACATAGTCAAATTAAAAAACGAAAACAATTTATAATTTTATTTAAGCCTGATTTGGGAAAATTCAAAATTTTAAATGTCTTGCTTTACATTTAAGTTTACAAAAAAATATTGCTTTTCACTGAGTCGCAAATGGGTGAAGTAAATTCAATTTTAGCCTAACTAAGATTATTGCCAAATTTCAAGTCTCCAGCTTTATATTCAGATTTTTTATAATCATTTTATTCTTATTCTCATAGTCGGATGGGGAGGAGGAGGTGAAGGCGTAGTCCAATTAGCTTAAAATTTGTTAAAATTTGAAGGATGAGAGTTTTGTAGTGTTGTCGTCGTCTCGCGAGAGAGGGCTCTATTACTGATTTGCCTACTGAGGACAAAGTGGCACCTTAATCTAAAGGCTAACATTATTGCTACCAGGCACAGCAGAGCTAAGGCAAATAAATTCCATGACGAACTAAAAGCTATAGTTTCCTGCAGTTAGCTGGAATCAAGACCCTGCGATTCTCTGCTAGAACACATTATAAGCTTTGTCTTGTTCATTTTTACAGCTAAAACTATTTTTTTTACATCATGCTAAGTTTGGCCAACGATGTCATTATCATCAGCATATCCAAGAAACTGTCAATATTGTGCCCGTCCGGTATACGCCAGCTTTTCTTATAAAGCCGGGTATGCAGAAGTAAATCTGGAAAATACAAATTACTGCCAAGCTTCATATAAAAAAAACTGTGGCAGAAACTTTTCGTTTACGATTTCGTTGCTTGAGTTAGCTTAGTACTGACGTGAGATAAAAGGCCTAGCATAAGCCCAAACTCCATATAAAAAAAAACGCTGGCATAATGTGAAGAAGAAGAACTTGACATTTATCACTGCTTGTTGTTCCTGAGGAATGCTAAACTAAAGCCGGGTATCCACCACCGCGGAAAATAAAAATTTCTGCCAAACTTCATATAAAAAAAAACTGAGGCAGAAACTTTTCGTTTACGATTTCGTTGCTTGAGTATTCAGCAACTTGAACGAAATCCACAAATAAATATCGATTAATGGCCTATCGACAGCGTTTGTGGAACGGGAGAACAGCTGATGCACAGCTCAGGAATATATTGCTGACAATTATTTCGCTAGTGTCGATTGAAATAATGGGAGAAAAAATTGTGCGCAAAACCAAAAAGTGAGATGAAACTGTTTTTGCAACAATATATGCCGCCACCAACACAATCACTTCATCGTCAGAGTTCATTTTATTCATTTTTTTTTTAATAACTTGAAATTTTAAAATTGGCACTGTTACAAAACATAGCTGATTAGACAGAGTGACCATGCACGTTTTAGGTACATGGTCACACGTTTTACGTATATGGGCACACTGTTGTATTTATGTTCCATACAAACGAAATAATTAAAAAATTCCAAACATAAAAATTTCGCTGTGCTGGAGACAGGCCCTAATACTCTCCAATGGAGATGGGCACGGGCCTGCTTTTTAAGGCCCGACCTAGCCCGGGCCCGAAATAAATCCTTGAGGCCCGGTCCAGGCCCGGTCAAATTTTCAAAAAGCCCAGCCCGAGCCCGGCCCAATATTACTATAATAATTATTTCTTTATTTTTCTTCAGACACAAATTTTTATTTTAAGCCTTTTCTGCAAGCTACGACTTAAACTTTTTCTCTTCTAATTTTTCTGCGTACCACAAGTGACTTGTTACAGAAATTTTGTTATCAAGCGATTTGAAAAGTATATGTTAAATCGTGACTTTTCGGGCCTACCGGGCTTCAGGCTTTTTACTTAGGCACGAGCCCGCATGAAAAAAAAGCCCGTTTCCGATTTTCATGCACGAAGATCGAGGATTTTTTAAAGAGACCCGCTGGACACGAAGCTCGAACAGGCCCGTGCCCATCTCAACTCTTCATCAGAACATACAACAGAGCGAGTCACCTTGTCTGAGACCTTGCTTGGTATTAAAGGTATCGGTTTGGTCATTTCCTACCTTGGAGTTGCTCGATCTTTTTCTACAAATCCGCGATGGTTTTGCAGGAATACCAAGCTTAGACATGGCAGCATGTAGGCATATAGGCAGCGTGGGCTTTCGAAAGAAGCCTTGTAATCGACAAAAATATCGTGTGTGTTGATTTGGTCCTCAACTCCATAAAAATGCGGTTGCAAAAGAAGTAGAAGAACTTGATGATTCTGCCTGCTAGTGGATATGGTTAGCACGAGGGAAATAGAGTTGCCATATTTTAAGCTGGCGATTTCCAGAAGATTGGGCAGAAGAACATCGAACTATTTAAAGTATTATTATATTTAGACTGGGAAATGGCCGGCATACAAGTGGCACCGAAATAGAGTCATTTGAATTTCTTCACGGACGACGACAACATTGGTGGAATATAGGCAAGAACGAAAACAGAAATAAACTGTGGACATAAATTAAATAGCTTTGTATATTTAAAATAATATAACTGGAGAATCCAAATAAAACCTTCAGGCAAACGGCGAATATTCAACCTTAATATAATTTCATCATGGTCAAACGTATCTCTGGTTTCCTAGAATACGTTATTCGTAATGCCAAAAAGACAACCGTCACAGCAAGGGTCGTGGTATACGACTTAAAGCGCTAAGGACGAACTTTGAACGGTTTAGATCATTTTTGTCTCAAAACGACTTTTGTCGAAATAATCTAGAAAAAGCCAAACCAATCGGTTCACAATGCAAGCTCGTCACGAAAAGTAGGGGTTCACTTGAGTTTCTTTAACTAAAACGGCTGCTCAAATATTTTGTATCAAAACAGTGGCAGCTTCGGTCACATATTATTTTCAACATGTAACACTGGCCTTCACATTGGACAATGCCTTTAACGTTCACACTGTGTCGTGACTTTGTGACACTGCTTTGTAAAGCATAGTACGCAAACTCAAAAAAAGGCCTGGCGTAAACCCAAACTCCATATAAAAAAAACACTGGCGTAAGGGGAAGAAGAAGAATTTGACATTCAGCTAAGCTCGGGTGTCCGCAGACTTAATAAAATAACAAAGCTGTTAAGTAAAGGAACAGAATGGGCAGCACTGTTTGAAACAGCTGACAGACCCAGCGAAACATCAAACTGTTTAGAGTTTCGCTGCAACGTTGACAAAAAACAGCAACATTGACAATAACGACGACAATATTTATGAATTTTAAGCAAGAACGAAAACTAAAATTGTTTTTATAGACATAAACCAAAGACTTTGCATTTTTTCATTAATATAGAGGGAGAATCTACGTAAAAAGTTCAATAGCGATGGGTGCACCCAATACCCGCTGTGCTTGCGTGCCATCGCATATTTCTCCTTTTATTAACTTTAATATAAATTTTTCATTGCCTTTTCTCTCCTCTTTTATCCAAATCAGTTCTGCATGCTCAAATTGAAAATAAACCGCCGCTGACGCATAGAGTTACCACTCAACTTTTGGTTATTTGTCCGTGTTGTATTGGCAACACTGGGCTTACGCTCGTCGACAGCTAAATATTGAGCACTTTACGCCGCGTAATATTTAGTTAGCTTGCGTACTAAGCTTAAAGCCTAGTACCGACGTCAGAAAAAAAACGCTGGCGTAAGGTGAATAAGAAGAAGACGACATTTATCTCCGCTTGTCGGTCCGGACGTCAACTAAACTGAAACTAAAAACGGAGTTGCCAGATAAGGAACGGGCGTTTTCCAGCACTGTTTGCATTTAGCTGACAGGCCCAGCGAAACATTGAATTGTTTAGAGTTTCGCTATCTATCTATCTCACTCTCTCACAATAACTCAAACGAAATGGCCGGAAAATTATCAAAAAACAGCAAATTGACTCTTTTTGAAAAAGCAGACAAAATTCTGCTGATTAACGAGGTGGAAAAGAGGCCAATATTTGTATTTTTTCATTAATTTAGAGGGATAATCCACGTAAAATGTTCTAAGGCGATGGGTTCACTCATATGCGCTGTGCCGTCGCATATTTCTCCTATATTAACTATAATTTACATTTTCATTGCCTATTATCTCCTCTTTTTATCAAAATCAGTTCTGCTTGCTCATATTTAAAATAAACCGCTCTTGACGCGTAGAGTTACCATTCAATTTTATGTTATTTTTTCGTGTTGCATTGGCAGCTCTGGCTTTACGCTTGTCGACAGCGAAATATTGAGCATTTTCCGCCGCTAAAAATTTATCTCACGTCGGTACTAGGCTTAAAGCAGTGAGAGCCTACGTCTTTAAGCATAGTATCCAGTAGCTGAAATTTCAGTTTGAAAGGTATCAAATGCACATAAAAAGAAGGGTTGCAAACTGGATCGATATTATTTTGTGAAGCTATTTCTAAAGCATTGTATCCAGTATTTAAATTTGGCATGCTCAGAAAATTTACTGGGGTTTTTTTTTTGACCTTTCAGAACATCGATTGCTTAAGTTTCTCGACTAATCGAAATATTTTTGCAAGCTAGACATCAAAACATTGCAAACTTTGAACAGCCAAATAAAAAGTGGCGGAAAAGAAAAAGAATTTGGCTTGGGTTTAGCTAGCTAAAACGGAGGTACCATAAATTAAGTTGGCGTTTTCAAACACTAGTCAACACCCAGCCGATAGCAGTTCGAGTGCCTGTAAGCCATCGAACTCGAATAAAAGAATTTTCACAAATCCTCATTATAAAGGCTTCTGCATGTCTTCGCATCTTCCTTCTCTTAAGACTTTCCCATTGACTTTCATCTCTATTTTTCAAGTCAGCACAACGGTACTGATGATAGAGATTGGCATCTCTTGAAACAGCTGTATACCGAGCCATGCTCCTTGCGTTCTGCAAGTGTTTTGTGTGTTGTTGTTTGTTGTAAGTGTCTTATAGACATTACTAGACCTCAAGTTAACTAAAAATTACTTCTACAAATTAGAAAGGTCATAAAAATCAAACATGTTATTTTCCTGCATGCTCGAAAATAATATAAATTGAAACTACATCTGACGCAAGAGTGCAATTACTAAGGTCTTAGTTCTTTTTGAGTGTTACATTGGTCACACTGTCGTTCGCTAATCATCATCAAAGTATTAAACAATTTTCGGTTACCCATCGTAAGCAAGAGCTCGTGGCAAATTAAGTTTTTCTGAATCTTGTTAGCACCTTTTTTCTACATACACATTTTGCGTACTTTAAAAAAAAAACAGATGATATTAGCGATAACAGCAGCAGAGCAGTCCCTCATCAGAATTTATTCTGTTCAGTTTTCATCGTTCCGATTGTTGAGCGATAACAGATTGTAAAAAATTAAAAAAGACTCGTTGACAGTGTAAAACATGTAATTATTTTGTAATTCCGAAACTTTAATGCACGATAAAGATTAAGTTTTTTAAATTATTAACAAGTATTTGAAATATATATTTCAAATATATGAGTTTTAAATGTGTTTGGTAGCGAAAAACTAAATAATGAGTGAATACATGCATATGTATGCATGCATCCACAAATGTGTCTGGATAAACTAAACACAATTTAATAGAAATCACGTATAAATAAGAACGTACGCTTTGAATTGCTTTAAAAGTGCATACGGCAAGATTTATATTGGTGTTTACTAGTGTATATGTGTACGTATATAATTAATGCAGCGTTATGTACATTAAAATATGTAGAGATAAATTCTTGTGTGTATAAGTATGCAGTACATATTCACATATGTATGTATATGAGTGTCTAATGTAAAACATTTGTGGATCAAAAAATGAACAAAAATTATGTTAATACATAAAAAGATATAGTGACAATACACGCAAAAGAATATGCACATATGCAAATACATACAGAAATTTATTTTTGACACAAAATATACACATATAGACAAGGTTTTGTATGTATGTATGTATGTGTACAAACATTCCTAAAATCAAAACTTTCGTCCCTATTAACGTCTCGAAAAACAAGCAACCCCTGATATGCCAAAAAGCGATGAGCCTAATATTTGATATGAATTAAGTGGTCATGTTACTGGCAAATCGATCGTTCGTTTTCGCGAGTACTTTCTAAACATCTCCATTTAACACCGAGCCAAAATCATTTTTATTCTGCAGGCTATCCATGTCATTTGGAATATATTTATCACTTAAAAAATGTACACACGCATATATTTGTCGATTTCCTTTACACGCGAGCAATTACGCAGCAAACTATCGTGCTGTATTCCGCTTTTTCTTTTCTCTTTGGCTCGACGCTATAAAAAGTTATGTTTTGAATAGCTCCCAAATTTTGTAAATCCCATCGTAATCAAATTCAGGGCAGTTCCAGACTCCGGTGAGTAACATCCGTGTTAAAGCTCAAGGCTATAGCTATAAAATTTCTTAGTTCGTTTTTTTCGTATTTGAGGAGGAGGGGGAGCGTGTTTGAAATAAATGTGATCTGCCTGCACATATGAGGACCAGAGAGCTGCAAAATTCACTATTTTCTTGATTTTACTCATACGCAAAACTTCTTACTCAATTCCACTCACTGATCGAAACACAGCGTTGAATTAAAATCAGCTCATGCTGATGAACACATCAATCGTGTTCATGCTCAGCCTTCTGTACGAAATGTTGGGCTCGTGTTAAATCACTCAACGAAACGAAGAGTTGAATAAAATCAGCTTATGCTGACGAACGCATCACTCGTGTACATGCACAGCGATTTCTTAGGAATATGCGGCCGAGCTTCGAGCTTCATGCTTGGGCGCACACATCGTGTATTTTGTTTTTGTAATAATCTGCTGCGCGTCTAGCTGGCGACATAACGCATGTATTTTGTTTTTGTGAGACAGAGACAGGCAGAGGCAGCGCTGCTGACTGCGCATATGAATAAGCTCATACGAGTTGATTTTGCTCTTTGAGTTTTATTCTTTATTGAACACAATCATTGTTGAGTCGAATTAATATACACACAAAATGAATGGTTTGAACACGAGCATGAGTGATTTAAACTTAAGAGTGAATAAATGTGCGCATGCAAGTTTGAGCGGTTGAGCCGAATTGCTTGAATATTTAGCTGTCGCTCGTGTATGAACGTGAATCACGCCAAGTCGTTCTCTGATGAGGACCCTACAAACCAGAGTAGAGATGGGCTCAGGCCTCCGAAATAAATCTTTGAGGCCTGCTCCAGGCCCGTCTCGGTCAAATTTTCAAAAAGCCAGACCCGAGCCCAACCCGTTGTTACTATACAAAAAGGTTTTTTTTTTAAATTATTTTTTCTACATTTATCTTTAAATATAAATTGTATTTTAGAGCCTTTTCTGCAATATGCATCTTTAACTTTTTCTTTTATAATTTTTCTGCGTACCATAAGCAGAGCTCCCGAAATTAGCTCTATTTTTTTCATGGCTCCCAAAAAAAGTGTTCGCTCCCAAACCCCTTTGGGAAGTGCTCAGATCCCAATCTAATATTTTGCTCCTGAGCAAAAGAGCAAAACTAAAAAGCAAAGCAAGTTATTTCGAATTTTTATTTGATCTCGTGCTTAGTTAAACGAAGAACGTTTCCGCTCTTCACTTTATTTTAAGCGAGAAGCGCTGCGCTTTAAGTCCACAAAGCATAAACTCGCTATTATTAGTATAATTAAATTCAGGCTTATAAAGAATATAAGTACTTTAAAAACAATGTTTGTGGTTTTCCTGCATAAGAAACAATAGCGGATAATTGCACAGCTTGAAATTATGTGGTTGAAATACATTCTTACATATAAGATTTTTTTCGAGACCAAATGTCAAAGTGCTCCTTTGCAATGTGCTCTCGCTCAGTGCGTCTCCCTCTTTGCAAGTGTTTTTTTTTCGAAGGGTTTGATCGCCTACTTTGAGATCAATATAGGCACAAATGAGCAAATTCAAAAAAACAAATAGTATCGAGCACTCGATTTTGCTCTTGCTTTCTGAATTTTTGTGCTCATTTCAGTGCACAGACTACTTAGAAAAATTTGGTTGAGCAAATTTCGGGAGCTCTGACCATAAGTGACTTGTTACAGAAATTTTGTTATCAAGCGATTTGAAAAGTATGTGTTAAATCGTGACTATTCGGTCCTACCGGGTTTCGGGCTTTTTACTAAGGCCCGGGCCCGCACGAAAAAAAGCCCTTGACCACGAAGCCAGTAGATTTTTTGAAGAGGCCCGCGGGACAAGAAGCCCGCACAGGCCCGTGGCAATCTCTAAACCAGAGCTCGCAAAATATGCTCAACAAAGTTTTTTTGCGCGGTCTGCTCCAGTGCTGCCAATTTAGCTTTTTCCCCGGCAGATCTGGCTGCTTTTTGACTCTTGCAAGAAAAAAATTTGGTACCAAAAAATACAATACCAGTTCTGGTAGAAATATACCAAATGTGTGTAAGATTGGCAGCTTAATCATACGTATTTATTGATATTTGCCAATACCACCATGACAACTTAACCGCAAACTATCATCAGAATATAAAAAGTGTGCGTAAGTGCGTTTTATACTATGTCAAAAAAATACATACAAAAGTGACGTGATTCTTGGCTAAAGAGCGAAAAATTTTAGGCATGGCTTCGCAGGGATGACACGGACGAGAAAAGGGTCTATGCAGCTACTGCAAGACTAAGTGATTTGCGTGTTCATGCAACCAGTAAGAAATACACAATGGGCAGCCTCTAACACACTCCATAAAAAAAAATAAAAAGCTGGAGAGAAGCAGCTAAAAACAGTTTTTTTTTTATAAAAAGTTGGCAGCACTGGTCTGCTCACTCAAAAGAGCAAAAAAAATGAGGTGGAATCGCTCAGTGCCCGAAAAGCAACCCTCTATTTCATTTCGGGTTGAGCGTAACACACGAATCAGTCGCTTACTGACTGCTCGATACGAACAGGCAAAGCATTAAAGAGGAAGGGAGTACAGGATAGGGCGCTCATGTTATTTGCTTGTTACTCATCCAGACTCGCTGTAAATGTTTTGCTATCCACACGCGCAACGCACATAGGCACAGATAAGACCATTTGGCTTACTCTTCGCTCAACCGACGACCGAGTTGCTACAACGCAAACGGTCGTCGGTTGAGCGACAAGTAAGTGAACGAAGAACGAAGGTTGATGGTTTTTTCGCGACAGTTTCACATCGTGTCTTTGGACGAGTGGTTGTTTTCTGACAACAAGCACAAGAAAGACCAATTATAGCGAGCTCTGCTACAAACCGATCTCTGAGATATGATTGGTCATGCAGAGAGATGGACTAACAGGGCTATCAAGGATATACTATTTACAGGGTGGCTCACGAAAATGTTCCGTTTTAAAATGGCCATAAAAAAAAAACAGGGTGGATATTTTTTCAAATATTTTTTTTTAGTGAATAGCTCCAACATTGTGGTTTGTTTGTGGAAGACCACTTCATTCATATGGCTGCCCCGGGAGGCCTCGCAGTAGGCCATCCGATCGACCCAATTTTTCAGCACATTTTTGATAAAATGGTCCTCCATGGCCTCAATGGCGACTTCAATCTCATGCTTTAGGTCGTCAATCGTCTCTGGATGGTTGGCGTAGCACTTATCCTTGACGGCAACCCACAAAAGTTAGTCCAACGGGGGTCAAATCGCAGCTGCGAGGCTGCCAGTTGACATCGGCTGATTATTTGATTTTCAAACGCACCGGGCAAAAGTTCGACTGTAATGTTGGCTGTGTGGCACGTAGCGCCGTTCTGCTGGAACCATATGTCGTCGATGTCTTCATTTTCCATTCGGGGGAAGAAAAAGTCTTCCAGCATGCCGCGATAGCGGTCACCATTGACGGTTACGGCGGCTGCTGATTCGTTTTCGAAGAAAAACGGGTCAATGATGCCGCCTGCCCACATACCGCACCAAACAGTCACTCGTTGTGGATGCATTGGCTTCTCCAAGACGACGTGCGGGTTTTTTGAGCCCCAAATGTGGCAACTCTGCTTATTGACGTAACCACCGAGGTGGAAATGAGCTTCATCTGAAAAGATGATTTTTCGATAAAAATGCTTATCTCCACTATGGAAGTTAAA
The DNA here is from genome assembly GCA_037043495.1 of Drosophila recens. Classification (NCBI taxonomy): domain Eukaryota; kingdom Metazoa; phylum Arthropoda; class Insecta; order Diptera; family Drosophilidae; genus Drosophila; species Drosophila recens. The sequence continues at coordinate 49,553 of JBAMBJ010004263.1, forward strand.
TTTCAGTACTTCCCAATTTTCTTTGAGCGTAAACTTAACCATTTCATAAACCTCAAATATTTTTTTCTAAATATTTGACACACCCCCTCCTACATGATTAATGATCAAAAATTACGAAATTCGAAAACTCTCATTACTTTGTAGAAAAGCAACCGATTTACATGCGGAATGTATTTTTGATTATAATTTGACCTCAATTTGAATAAATTGACTCAAAAACATTAGTTTTGTAAAAAAAAAATTGTTTTGGAAAGTTTCATCTTACAATACCTCCTTCTCCATAACCAATGATCAAAAAGTACGAAATTCGAAAACTCTCATAACTTTGTAGAAACGCAACCGATTTACATGCGGAATGTTTTTTTGATTATAATTTGGCCTCAATATTAGTTTTGTAAAAATTCGAGCTGTCAAAGTCGAAATAATAGGTAGTTCAAAAAGCAACTGCTAGTTGGACCTCCCTGTATATATCAAGGATTCCAGCAAAGAAATAAAGAAAATATTGTTTCATTGAGTCCAAAAGCAGTGTCATTTCGTGTCTGTTTAGTTTTGAGTAGATATAGGGCTCATAATATTAGGTGGGGTGAAAAGTAACCTACTTGGGAATGAAAAAAGTATTTTGTAAATTACATTCAATATAGCTCCCTTTTAGGTCGATACACTTATTTCAGTGATTTGCCAACCTTTTGATTTCGCAAAATATCAAAATTCCTCCTACGCGGCGTCGCGTCTCCCGCGTGCTGTTTTTTTTTTTTTTTTTTTTACTGATGAGCCGTCTATTCAGGTTTATGAACAGATAATAGTCTGAGGTAGCCAAATTGGGCGAATAAGGTGGATGGGGAATCAATTGGAGCCCTATAACGTTAATTTTCCGAATTGGCTCGCGTTTAAGTTTTTGCGCCGGACTCAGCTTGCGCGGCACCCTGTGGCAGGATAATTTTTTTATATGGAAAATCTTGCCGAAAATATGGCGTGTACGCACAATACTTAGCCTTGTGGCATCTGCTAACTGGCACACCTTCACTTTCCGGTCGACCAATACCATTTCATGTATTTTTTTTTTACATTTTCCTGTGAATACCCATCGGAGGGGCTGCCACTGAGGACTTCATCATCAGTGGAGTTTTATCCACCACGAAACTCTCAAAACCAATATTTTATGGTGTAATCTAAAAGAACACTAGCCCTATAATATTTATACAACTTTTAATTTGATTCCTTCGCCGTTTTGCCTCTTAAAACATTATGTTTCATGAGAAAACGAAAGTCGTTTTTTTTCAATACTCAACATTTAAAATTAAAATTGAACATTTAGATTGAAAGAAATATATAGTTATATTTAAATTAGACAATAAATTAAAGTTAAATGATATGGGGTATCTTATGAAAAATAAGCAACATGTGCTAGGATGGAAAACCCCCAATCCGACCAAAATATTGTTAAATAGTTGTTAGGTGGTTAGACTAGTTAAACATGATAATATAGGGGCTTTAATAGTGAGCGGAGACCACTCGAAACTAATCGCACGGTACAGACAATTATAATCTGCACACAGAATACGAAGAGGTAAATTCAATTCCCAGTTAGTGGAGCAATGTTGAAAATACAATGGTTTATAGTTACGATTTATTCTAGAAGTTACGTTGAAGGTTATTTCGTCCAACACATAAGCCGAGTCAATATGACCCTGCAGTAATTTTTGGATGAACATTACTTCAAGCATAATTCTACGGTTAGTAATAGAATGAAGATTGAGTAAGAGAAGTCTACTAGGGTATGACGGCAACAGAATTTCTGGCTTTTCAAGCCACGAAAAGCAAAAATTAAAAATTGTTTTTGAACAGATTCTATTTATTTATTTATTGATTATTTCCTAGTGCTACAATCTAGGCCCGATAGTAATAATATTGAGGAGACCACACACATGATCCTTACTCAAGAATCGAACGAACAAGACCCGTTTACACAAATTTAGTAGTAAAGGGATCGACAAATTCCTTGGACCATCGCTTAATAAATCTGAGCTGTATTAAAAGCACCGCTGCCGATGTCCAACAGAGCAGTCGATGTGCGCTTCTATGCTGAGCTGCGGGGTTAGATCACGGTGGGAACGCACATATTTCTTGTACTTAAGCAAGTTGGTTCTATATGTTATTAGTCTCTAAGGATGCTCTATAAGTTTCGGGCAGTGAAAAAGGCTTAATAGCACTGTCGAAAGATCGGATGAAAGGCTCGAAAGTGCTTTGGCTCTTATCAGGTTGAGTGGGATGTTCTTTGTCACTGTAGAGTAGGGTGTCCCTTATTTGGTCAAAGTCAAGGTTTCTTAAACGCATACGGGCTAGTTCCGTTTATTAGGTCCTAAAGCACTCAGAAACAAATTTTCACCTCAATCGGGGTATGATAACCCGTGTTGACTTGGATCGGAAAATTTCAAAATTATACGGGACATAAAAAAAAAAAAAATTTTTTGAATTTCCCATTTTTTAATTGCGTGCATTAGATCTAAAGAACTCAAAACCAAGTTTTCACCTTAATCGGTGTACGATAATGCTATTTATATTTGCTTTGAAACATGAAAAATCATCGAAAACTGTATAGTCAGCACTAAAACACTGTTTTCTTGCTATATTCAATGCTAAACCGTTCCGCATTGCCAAAGCAACGCTACATTAAACTCCGTAGGCGAATGCCAACTCGATGCTAAGCCCTTGGATGCAAATGGTTGAGTCTTTTTGATAACAGAATTAGCTAATTTAACATTTTAAAAATATTTATAGCTTTGCTATCATTAAACTTCATAGTCTGTTACTAATGTCTGTACAAACAGAGAAATTTTTATATTGAATCTTGTAAATTTCCAACAATGGAAAACTCCACTGATTGTAAATGAGTGGATTTTCCAATGTTTAATTACAGTCGAGCTTCCCTAACTTGAATCATCAATATCCAAGTAAAAAGTACGTGGTATCAGGAGACTTCGGCTTACGGCCCTGTCTCGTAGGCATAGGAAACTTGAGTATGCTACTAGCGCTGCCGCTCACATGCGCTCACGTAAGCGTCGCTGCTGCGATTTGTTTCTGTTGCGTCGCTGTTATTCCGCTGTTAGGCGAACAAAAATGCACACTAACGCAATGCAAGCATATGAATGTGTTGGTGCCGACCACTGGTATACACTATTGCCACTAAATTTAGTTCGAGTTAGAGAGAATTAGAGTTATAGACGTTCAAGTTCAACTGTATTACAATTCGTCGAAAGATAATATTTAGGAGTGATTTCAAACTGTACTATTTTGTGTCTAGCCATCGATCTAATCTCTATTTCCCTACAGTACACACTGGGCCGGATTGCCGAATAAGTGGCATAAAGTCGAAAATTGCATATATCGAGCTGAAACTTGGCATATTTATTGAATATACCACTCTAAATATTTAAGCAATATTTTGAGTCAGCTTGACCACGCCTACCCCGACTGCTCATATAAGACAACATGACGTATACGTGATTTAAATTATATTTACATACAAACAAGCACATCTAGAAAATTAAGCCATTGGAAAAGCCGCAAAAAGCCGCAAACCGGATTGGTTTTAAATTTTTATGAATAGGTTCTACTTTTTTTCAACATACATTACACATCGCAGAAATACGCAGAAGAGTTTTTTTTCTCTACAGAAGACGAACACTTTGGGTAAATTTTTTCTTATTGAACAACACAAAACAATACACATATTATCACATATAACAAGTTTTGACACAAAATCTTTTCATTCAACTCCAATTTACATACCTCGGTCTTCAAAATCCATTTTTAATAATAACCAATTTGCTTATCGTGTGGAATTGCCAAGCGCACAAAGTCAACAAAAGTTTGCCGCCAATTTTGTCACAAAAGTCAGCTGTTTAATCGGCTGACTTTGGAGCTTGATAAAAAATGCCAGGGTTGCATTTTTAGCAAAAATATTTATTGATGCTTTCTACAGAGGGAATCTAGTATATATATGTTAAATAAAAATTTAGATTTGCTTCAATTAAATTTTCGACTTTATGCCACTTATTTGTCAATCCGGCCCAGTGTGCAGTAGAGATCAAATTTTGTATACATTCTGTCAAATAAGTACCCGGAAATTTGAAATAAAAAACAAACAACTTACCAATCATCTAAATTTATTACATCCCCTTCAAAATATGCCCCTTCTGAGGCAATACACTTCTTCCAACGAACAATCCAATAATCGAAACACTTTTTAAAGCTATATGCCGGAATGGCCTTCAGTTCTCGTTGCGAATTAGTTTTGATGTCTTCAATGCTCTCAAAACGGGTTCCACGAAGTGGTAATTTGAGTTTTGGAAACAGGAAAAAGTCACACGGGGCCATATCTGGAGAGTACGGTGGTTGTTCGATGATATTTGTTGAATTTTTGTTCAAAAACTCATTCACAATGATCGCTCAGATCGGATCTTTTGGCGACAATCACGCAGCGACTTTCCGCATACCCAAAACATCAACCAAAATATGACGAGCTGTCTCATGAGACATGTTCATTTCTAGGGCTATCTCTCGCAAACTATAATGACGATTTTCGAGCACCATTTCCTTTATTTTGTCGACGTTTTCTTCAGTTCAAGAGATCGAAGGTCGTCCTGAACGTGGTAAATCGTTCACTTCTTCTCGCCCCTCTTTGAACGATTTATACCAATCGTAAACTTGAGTTTTCGACATGGTTGAATCACCAAATGTTTTTTCAACATTTCCAACGTTTTGGCACAAGAAATTTCGTTTGAAACACAAAATTTCACACAAACTCTTTGTTCGATATTTTTATCCATAGTAAAAATCGCAACGCACACAAAAGGTTGACTTGTTCCTAATGACGCCGTAACCAAACTAAATGACACAGCAATAAAAATTAGCAGAATAGTGGCTGACAGTTGTGCCAACCTGGGAAACAAATTTTTTAGAAATATTCTCAAAGGGAAAATTTAAAATGAGAATTTCCGGGAACTTATTTGACAGAATGTAGACTAAACAGCCTAAATTGGGTATTGTAAGTAGTGGAACCTGCCGTTTCTGCAACTGTGAGGAGGAATTCTCATTGCATATCCTAGCAGAGTGCACTGCTCTGTGCAGACGTAGATGTAGTCTTCTAGGGAAATACAGTCGAACTTCCCTAACTCGAACTTCCCTAACTCGAACTTCCCTAACTCGAAGTCTCTCTAACTCGAAAAAAATCGAGTGGCAATACTAGGCAAATTTCATACAATTCTACTTCCCTAACTCGAAGTCTCCCTAACTCGAACTTTTTTCGTGGATAATGGTGATTCGAGTTAGGGAAGTTCGACTGTATGTCCAACGAAGCACATTGCAGACCTCAACCCGACAAAAATCCTTGACTTCGTACGAGAGATTTGGTTGATTGATGAGTTATAGGCTCAGAAGGGGGCACAATAGATCCAAAAGTGTCGCAGTGCAGGCTCCTTTCATCAATAATGATAATAATAATAATAACAAACAGCCCGTAGAGCCAATGCATTGGCTCTGGTAGAGCTGTTTAAATATTCTCTACGAACGATTTTAGCAGCCCTACTTAGAGCAATAGAGTCGTAAAATTGCTCTACCCTGTAAACGCAATCGGTAGAGCTCTACTTTTCATTCTGCTGAAAATTGTCTATAAAGTAACCAAAGCTGTAGAGAACATAAAGAGCTCAGGGCACCATAATTCTTGAGCTCAAGAAGAAAATCATTAGGAACAACTTTACGTTTACCTCGTTTAGAGGTGATATTGGTCAAGCCATTATAAATGGTAAGGTCAAGTCATCGACTACCAAAAAAAAAAGTTAATTACTTAAGCATATCCAAAAAATAAAATTTGCTAAGCTTTTATTTCTTCAAATCGCCAAAATTTGAATTAAAAAACTTAATCTCATCTGGATTATTTTGCCCAAACTCTTTAGGAAGAAGAACAAGTTAAGCCTAAGAGCTCTTAAAAATGACTCTTCAACGATAGAACGAAGATAGCGGATAGTTCCATTTTGGTGAATGAAACCAACCGGAAAAATGTATATGCTATATTGATTTCAAACGAGACATCATCCATTGCGATTGGCCCAGCCAATCTCAATATCCAAAGCTAAGAAGAACTTGTGGCCTGAAGCCCAGCACAGTCACAGCATGCGTCTTTTTGGGTTCTGCTTTCGTCACTAGCGTTTACTTCCGTCTGTAATTATAACCTTATTAGACAATTTTAACATCCGGCGAATTTCTAGAAGATAATTTTTAAGCAACAGAGATGTTTTACGTCTTCTAATAGTATTATATTTCACTTATTATTTTAGTTGCAATGGACGAAGCGGACAAATCGCAGCAAAACATGATATCGAACCTGCCTCTTTTGTTCGCAAATGGGTATCCAACTTCACTGGAAAAGATTACGGAGTCTCAACTGGAAAATTTTATACCATTTATGGTGCAATGTTCTTTGGGACACATCAATTTGCCAAAGAAAATAGACTGCAGCGAGCCGGAATGGTGGCCAGAAAATGCGCCCTTTGGCATTCCGCTGAAAAAGCCAAAACATTTTTTTGGCGTAAGTTTTTATTACTATTCGGCGTGGCTTGAAAATTGATTTCTATTAACTACTTATTTATTTACAGAACTGGATAGAAAAAATGAAGGAAATTGTTGTTATTTGCTATCAGTTTCATAAAAGCCTATTTTTATTACGATTCTGTAATGATTTGGCGGCGTACGAACACGCAAGCTTAAGGTTTATTAACAACTATAACTCAACTACATCTCTGTACGATAGAAGAAATAACAAACTGCTGGTGACGTTTCGAAATGAAAACATGGTAAGATTTTGTAACTAAAGCTTAGTACTCAGATTAGATAATTAAAGAACAGTGAAAAGTGTTCATTAAGTCAAATATCGCGAGCTAAAGCCAATGTGACCGTTCGATAGCCCACGGCGAGATCGCCTATATGCTGCCATGTCTGAACTTGGTATTCCTGAAAAACCATCGCGGATTTGTAGAAAGAAATCGAGCAACTCCAATAGCTCTGTCAAGTTAGGAAATGACCAAACCGATACCTTTAATACCAAGCGAGGTCTCAGACAAGGTGACTCGCTCTCTTATATGCTCTTCAATGTTCTGATGAAGAGTAGAGATGGGCACGGGCCTGTTCGGGCTTCGTGTCCCGCGGGTCTCTTTAAAAAATCCACGGGCTTCGCGCATGAAAATCGGAAACGGGCTTTTTTTTGTGCGGGTCCGTGCCTAAAGGCCTGTCTCCAGCTCCGCGAAATTTTTATATATTAGGAAATTGCTATTTATTTCGTTTGCGTGGAGCAAAAACAAAACAGTGTGCCCATTAACAAACGTGTGTGAAATAATAAGAACAGCATATGTGAAAAAATAATTTGGTAATAAAAGTGTTAAAAAAACATTATTATAATAAACCCTTATATAATTTGAATAGTACACACTTTAAGCTACGTATATCCTAAAAGAATTCAAATCCTGCTGTGTCTATATCTTTTATAATGGCAATTTTGTTGGGTTAAGTCGAAATCAGGTGTGCGAAAGAATAAGAACAAAGTGAGAAGATAACGGATTGCCGTTTCCTACATAAGTTTTAACAATTTATAAGTATACACTTTGTTGCCTGAAACTCATGTCAAATACTTATTTTCCAATAACCATGTATTTATATGGTATTCCAGCTATCGAAATGATTATGCTTCGCTGAGTACCTAGCTTTAAGAGTCGGCAAAACATAAATTTAAATTAAATTAACTATTTATTTCATTCTAGTCTTATGATCGACAGCAAAAAAATAGAAAATGTTTGTTACTCCATAACAGTAAAACCGATACTCATGGTGATGATTCACAATATATGATGGTCGAACCACCCCCGTTCGATATTTATCTATGCGACAACTGTGATGCTGAACTATACTCCAAGGAAGCCATTCTGGTAAGTCTAATTTAAAAGCTAAATAATTTTTTTATTATGCTCACTATGCCACTACCGATTTAAGAAATGCTTAACTATTTCCATTAAATGGATATTTTCTTTGTGTGCGTGGTAACGTGGAATACTTGCAAAAGTTTTTATCGTATAAAGGCGTTTGTTTGCGCTGATAGCTAAGGCTATTTACGCACCAGGACCAATATGAATATATGCACATAATTAAACCAAATTTTCTCACACTCACTGATTCCGAACCACAATGACTGTCTAGCCTCGGCCTTTGTCTGATCAAGCGTAAACTCCTTGGCCAGAAAATGCTTTCGGCGGTTCCGCACTTTGGTGATAAGCTGAAGAGCTCCTTTTGCATTCTAAGAATATCATCTTCAGCTCCTTGTGGTTGAGCTAAATGAATCGAGATTCCGTCCATTGTCCGCATCCATTGGTTCGACCGATGCCACGGTTTGGGGAGACTGATAACAATCTTGTGTAAAATAGTTGGTGTCCGTCCTTATTGGCCCCACGAATATTGAGGACGAGGCTGATCAGCTAAGTCAGAGTCTCCAGTGTCCGGTTCCATAAGCATGGTTCGAATAACACCTGAGATTACGGATTGTATTGTTTTTTTTCTCTTCTGTCTCTTCCCTAATATATTTATTTATCATTATAGCACGACTTGAAGCAGTCGGCAAAAGTAAATTTTGACAATTAATTTAAATTAATTAAACTAGCTAAAATTAAAAAGTAATAAATAAATTGATATAAAATTAAAGTTGTACACTGAAAAGAAAAAAAGTTACGTCTGGGGTATGCAAAAATTCTAATATTGCTCTCTCTATTGCTCATCCTCTCTGTAGATCTAACTATGCATTGCGTGAACATTTTAGAATTTTGTGTACGGAATACAATAGACTTTTTTATATTGTTTCCAATGCTAACTCCATTTCCCACTTAAAAACTTTAATACTAAACAACTTGGGTAATAATTAGGTTAGGGTGTTTTTTTTTAGTACTTTATTTTTATATCCGTTTTCTTATTTTTTGTCCGTAACCCAACGAAATAATAAATCCAGCATTTGTTGCAAGAATTGGGGAAGCCACAGAAAAACCCCTTTAGATCAATGAATAATATTTGAGTTAAAAACCTCTCGGAAGATCTCTCATCCACTGGGGAAGAATTATCCGAAGACGGGCCCATCCCAGCCCAGTGAGATCAGAGCTTTACCGAAGGTGATTAAAAAGAGAAGCTTTAATTATGTTGAGAAAGATATTGCTTGATATTAAACTATATGAATCATTATAGTCAGAGCATAGTACTCAAAAATGATTATGCAAAGCGTTGTCAGTTGTGCATTTTTTCTATACAGATTCAATTTGATCTTGATAAAGTTTGTGCTGAGGATTCCAGACACAAGAGCAATATTCAAGAATAGGTCCAACTAAATAGATGTGAAGTAGTGTAGAGACATACGGGTCCTCAAATTCTTTAGAAATGCAAGAGTGCTCTTAGCCTTATTTAAAATGAAAGTGATGTGAAGAGTGAAACCTAATTTTTTATCATAAAGTTAAAAGTTTAAAAAAATATAAGTTCAGATGATATTAAGTTAGTTACGCACCAAAGATACATTGCGCTTAAATAATCTTGTTAAAGCTTATGGCAATCAGTCTCCTTATGTGATAATATCATATATAAGTTTCACGCCATTCGCATACAAGTATGCGACAGTGGGCCAAGGCACTAGGAAGATCATTAATAAAGAGATTGAAAAATAAGGGACTGAGATGACTTCCTTGAGGTACACCAGAAGTGACCTGGACAGAATTAGAAGTGGCAGATCTAAGCAGTACTCTTTGGGTTATATCTGTAAGGTAGAAAGAGATCCATAAGAGGAATAAAGAAGGTTATGGTTTACTGAGTCAAATGCTTTACTGTAGTCTGTGTATAAGTCATCAGCTAGTATTTTATTGAGGAAAGCCTCATCTACTAAAGAAGTGAGCTTAAGTAAATTGATCGAAGTTGAACGACTCTTAACGAAACCATGTTGAGCGGGAGAAATAATCGAATTACAGAGATGCTGCAAAAATATATTGCGAAGCGTTTTACCATCACAACCAGCGCATATTTAAGCTCTAGGAGAAATGTATATTTATTTTCTGCTTTCTCGCCTTAAAGTAATAAATAAAAGAGCTAGAGGCTTTACATTTGGTATGTAGGTTTCTGAATATAGCTGCCATAGAATCGATTAATCGAATATTAAAGTTTAGTATGAGTATTTTTTTATTGTCTTATACATCCTGACCAAATTTGGTGGGAAGTTCCTTGAATGAAATTCTTGTAAATATTTCAATTTAAGATTATAAAAGATATAATCCTGTTTTCTATGTTGTTGCAGGAACATGAAAAAATATGTAATATTGAGGATGATGTTATATTATGCGACTCTCCAGAACCAGAAAGTAAACTTGAAAGTAAAAATGAGGACACGGAATTACGGAATGCATTCCTGCTAAACTTTTGTCTGCAATCAAGAGAACCCGATGGTAATTGCTCAAAGAAAACACAAGGACCACATTTGCACAGTGAGGAAACAGTAGTGGTGACATCATCCCGAAATAGACGCATATCAGCACGAAGGAATCGAGCTGTGCCTTCCCTCAATAGATGCTCATTTATCCCAATATCGTCTCCAGCTGGACAGAAATTACTGAAGACGGTGAAACAGACAATATCATCGGAGTATGTGTTTGAAAGACAGGAGCGTTTGGATCGCTTTTGTTACACACCTTTAATAGTTAAACCTAGTTACAAGTATAGTAAACTTTTTGAGAAAAAACCAAACCCAAGTAATGTGCATATTACTTTCAAAAAATTGCAAGAGAATAGTTCGCACATCTATGCATTTCCGCGTCGTCAATTTCTGCAACGAAGAGATACAACGCAGAACTTTTTATTTCTTAATTCTCCGTTGATTAAGCAGTGCCGTCCAATATCGGTCAGGTTAAAAAAATTGTCAGAGAATATTGGAGAGCAATTACCTGTAAATGTAACTAATAGTAAACTTAATATTAGATTAACTCGCGATACTTCACTTAATTCCCAATGGAGAATTTCACCGTCAAGCGAAGTTCTTGTCGATACAATTGATTTGTGTTCCTCAGAAGATGATGACGATCAGGCGGTGGTCACACCCAAAATTCTCAATTCGGAGACATATGCAATAATTTCCGTATCGCATAACGATGTCGCTGCTGCCAGACAACAAAATAATTTAATGGAAAGCTCGGAATGCACAACACTGTCCAGTTATTCGCAAGCTACAGACGATAACTCGCTAAAACCACTGCAACAATCCGTATATATATTTTCCAATTATAAGACTAACTCAGTATTAAACCGATTTAGTCTTGAATCGAATAGTTCGGCTAAAACACTGAATCAAACAGCCAACACATTTTCACAGTCACATAATCAAGAAAATTGTAATCTACCCAAGAAATTAGTGACTGTTTCTGACTGGTGTGCCGCCCATTCGACGAGTTCAGAGAGAAAAGACATTAATCAAACTGAGGATACAATTACTTCAGAGAATCGTTCAGCTGTGCAGCCCTCATATTCGACTGGCAGAATAATTTCCATTGATTTAACTACATAGAACTAAACGCTAACATTGATTAAGTAATCGAAATAAAATATTGTTATTTTTTACAATAAAACTTTGAATCTATATTGTGAACATTTCTTTTTCTTTTTCTAAGTGGTATCATCTTGATTATCAGCTAATTGACTGCCGAACAGAATATAGGCATTCCAAATGATATTGAGTAAATGTTTTATCAAATTTCAATACATTCTTTACAAACCCATTTAGGGCCAAGAGTGTTTAAAACAAAAAATGTTCAAATTTTGTTGGTTTTTTTAAGTAAAAGGAACATATTGAACTCAAAATGAGTTATTTTGATAAAGCACCACCTTACGAATAGTCTGAATTCTCATTTCAACATTTGCTTTCAGAAACACAGCAAATTCTTCCCAATAAAATACCACCAAAAGCAGTTTATTAATTTACTTCCATTTTAAATAAAAATTCGATAATTTTATAGTTTTAAGAAAATTTCTGCTCTTATTTCATTAAATACAAGTCGAATGTATAATAATCAAAGTTAAAAAATATTGTTAAACTGCGTTTTTATTTGCTTTTCGGTAAATTGAAAAGTTCACTTTTACAGATTATTTGTATTAGATAGTTCTAATCTTTGTGGGAGTGAGATGTAATAGAAAGATCTAACCGCAGAAATACAATAGTGAATAAGAATATAATATAAATGAACGCAATTACCAACAATGGTTCTTGCAGCAAGGACATCTTTGAGAATGAGTACTTAAGCGTGAAGTCGGAAATGTGATTCTCCACCAAATTCTGCTTCGAAAACGAGATAACTGGACGTCCAACAGTATCCAGATAAGTATACATCAGATCATTTTGATGACGTTTGACGCTATATGGGGTTACTAGTTCAATATTTGTAGAGCCCTCTGGTAAAATGATGTTGATGACGGCTTCATCGATGGACATATTATCATGTATGTGGTCAATCAGATGCATCTTCAGCACGTATTTGTTGCCAGAGCTGAACAGATACTCATAGGAGGGAACATTGTAGCCAAGAGTGTATTGAGTCTTCCAGCCACCAAATAATGGGAATCTCGGACGTAAATCCAGATCGACAAAGTCGCGCATTAAATTCATATTGGAGGTAGAAATGTTACCATTTGTGTCGCGATAATAGACACCATTGGCGGAAGCTGGCAAGTAGGTTTTGTAAGACTTTACAGCCGACTGTCCAGAACGGCCATCCTTTTGGAAATCGTAACGAGAAAATGATCCCTTCAGCTTAGCACCAGAGTGAGTCATTTGAATTGCCTCCTTAACGGCAATATTGCCCCAATGCGACACTTCAATGGTACGCTCCAAGGTATTCACGGTCAAGAAGGGCGACTGATTTTCATAGTGAACAACAAGCTCCTCTTCAGATTGTGCTAAACAAATTTAAAAAGAAATTAGTTAACCAAATTTTTAAGAATGAATATAACCCACCTCCAATATTCTCATACGGTCCGAAAGATAACTTATTGGATGATACAGCAAACGGCTTTGCCTGAGTGTGCGATAATATATTGGACGAGCTAAGAATAACGTTGGTTTTTTGTGTATTTGTGGCGTACTTTGAATATAGATAAATCTTTCCAACAAATTTCACCAATTGTTTATCATTTTGCTTTATTTCTGATGGATGTGGCAGTATATTTTTGGTGGAGACTGTCTCAATGACGATATTTTGCTTGGATGAAGCTGCGCTAAAAGTAAGTTTATAAGAACGCTGATTGCTTGCACTTTCTTGTATCTGCTGTATTTCAACTTTTTTATTCAATCCATCCTTAGCAGAAATGTATGACAGGTTTTGTTCGGTTACAAAAAACACATATTCCTTTATGGGTTTGCCGGTTGTCTCCTCAGCTGTTATTTTATATGTTGTCTTCACCAGTTGTGAAGACAAATCCAAAACTCGTTCCACATTCTTATTAATAATTTCGGCATCTGTCCCACTAAAACATAAATATGTTATAGCCACAGAATAAAATAACCAACTTAATTCCATTTTTCTCAATCTTTCCGACACGTATTGCTAAATGTGTTAGATTTTTTAGCTCATTTCTAAAAACAGGGTTGCAACTTAAACAATTAATCGATAAGCTTTTGATTCATTGTTGTTCGCTTTCTATTAAATATTTTCTGGAAAGTCGATTTATCACTATTAGGGGTATTCCTGAAACCGATTCACATTATTGTAGGTATTGAGATATCGTTTCGTTCATTGCTGCTCCATGCATAAAATAAAAAATTAGGAATAACTGGTCCCGTTAAAAGTTTTTGAATAATCAGCCTTGAGGCATATTTTGATTCAAATTTAATTATATTTCTGCTGTGTTTTCAATGTGGTGTAAGGAGTTATATGTAAGTTTTTGGCATCATACGTTTTATAAACAAAGAAGGACTATTCATTCAATGCAGAAAAAATACTATTGATTCGCGAAGAGTTCCAGATGAAGTTAAAGAAGGAGATAAAGAAAAACTGTAGAAGAAAAAAATGTTTGGTCAAAATTTGACACAAAAATATCTGAATTTAAATTGTGTATGGTATATCACAACTCTGCACGATGCGTAAAAAGTTTTTGAAAATAAACTTCACTACAATAAGCACGATTAACACTTTCCACTTCGATAACATGCGTAATGTAGATTCGAGAACTTCCCTCTGCAAGTACTTTAATACGATTGTTTTAACAGCAGTGCGGTATCTAATATCGATATTTTGTCATCTCTGATAAATCATCGTATGCAACAAGCATTTTTACACTTGATACTTAGTGCCGGAAATCTGTGAAGCGGTATTTTAATATCCCATTTTATATACATTAAATATGAGAGTTGAAGCTTTGGAAAAGATTTGGGTTGATAAAACTCGCTACGACAATGCGGAGAAACAGTACTATGAAGGGCTGTCTGGTGTAAGTATAATCAGAACGTAGCTTAAATAAATTGTCTAAATCCAGCAACGTATGTATGTATGTACGTATATTATATAAATGTATGTATGTACATAAAACGCTTATCTGTACGAGCACGTTTTTTGCATAGCCAAAGGTACAATTTGCTGTAAAATATACCAGCCTGGCACCAATGAGGTGGCACTAAGGTTGTCAATATGCAAAGGTATTATCACAGTGATTTAAAAAGTATTGCCCTGCCAATCGTAGTGGCCGATAGAACGGAACAAACGGACGTGACTAAATAATCTTAGATCTTCAATCTCTTCTAGAATAAATATATTATATGCAGAATTCTCAGCAAGTGTATAAAAATAGTTTATGTACACATATACAAATAAAGAATAATGCACTTGTTTATGCATTTGAATTAAAATAATTTATTTATAAATATTTTTTGATGTAATTTGAAGGCCACGAAGACAAATAACTGCAGCCTATTGGTAACCGAAATTGCTAAAGCAAGAGAGCACTTACAAAATTCTTTGGAACAGGTAAGATACTCAGGCTTATAAACAATTATCGAGACCCAAAGATTTGTCCTTTGATTTATTTGCTTCGTAGTATTTTCTTAAGTTTTTATTATATAAACAGTTTATTTTGGTATATGAATACAATTTATAAACAAAGTGTTCATCCATTTCAGATTGATGGCCTCAAACTAGAACCATGCGCAAATACTGAAGTCTTAAGTAGAATTGCATCACTTGAAGCTGAAGCTAAGGAATTTAAACAATTATTCGAGACCGTTTTGAGTCGCCTTACACAGTTGGAGAATCAAACTAAAGTTTCAAATAACAACAAGGAAGCCAATGCCAATGTCAACAACAATGTCAAAGCTAATGACGATGATGATAATGATAGCGTTGACTTATTTGGCTCGGAAAGCGAAGAGGAAGATGCTGAACATATTCGGATAAGAGAAGAACGTTTGGCAAAATATGCTGAGAAGAAAGCAACGAAAAGTGTCATTATTGCCAAATCGAGCATTCTTCTGGATGTGAAGCCATGGGATGATGAAATCGACCTAAAAGTAATGGAAGCAGAGGTCCGTAAAATCACTTCCGATGGATTGCTATGGGGCGCATCAAGATTTGTTCCCGTAGCTTTTGGAATTCAAAAGTTAACCATTTCGTGTGTTGTGGAAGATGAAAAAGTTTCGATTGATTGGCTTACTGAAGAGATTGAGAAAATTGAAGACTTAGTACAGAGCGTTGATATTGCTGCATTCAATAAAATTTAATTTCTTATAAGTAACTTCAAAAAACACTCATAAATTATATTTGTATTAAATGATTCATGCAGGAAATTAAAATAAAGGATTGATTTTATATAAGCGTATGTACATTTATTTGAGCGGATGGAAGCTAATTTTTTGTTCTTGTTTAAATAAAAAAGTACCACACGAATTTTAACAGAATTGGATTTTGCAAATAAAGTTAGTCACGAGGAACTTTCTAACTTCAAAAACCATAAGGACATCATCAAAGGGTCCCTACATAATCCGATATAGAAGAATCATTTATGCCTTAATTTTATGCCGGACTTGAGCGAATTTTCAGATTGTATTTTCATCTCGTATTTTCATCGAAACTTGTATCGATACTAATATGTTTTTTAATAATACATATATCACTAGTTTGCGTTTTTTAGTGAATCTAATAGTTACGCATTCTAGAATAATTAATATGCCAATGAGTTTTGCATTTATTACGAGTCGATTGATCATTTATGCCGGTTAAGTGCAGTGCTGCCAATTTTTATCAAGAAAAAAAGCAGTTTTTGACTGGAGAGAAGGAAAAAAAAAGCTGAAAATATTCTAAGAAAAGCGCAAAAAAAAGCGGTTTTTTTAATGGACTTAATTTATGTGTTTTATTTATCAGGCCTGTCCGGTTTTCACTTTTTATTTTATAACATTTAGTGAAATGCATTTATTCACTTTCCATTCGGGCTAAGTAGTTAAAAATGCTCGTTTTTCAATTGATCGGACTTAAACTCATCAGCTCAAAGTGAAAGAAATCCGTAAAACTTCGCCGAAATGATATTAGAGCAGGTTAAAGAAATTCACTTCCGAAAAATCTTACCGAAAGTGAAAACCGGAACAGACCTGTATAAGATTTTTATCCGGTCTTCTAATTCTTGGCAATCTATTTTATTATTTTGTTGGAAGCCGCCCATCGCCCTTGTGTGTTTTTTAGTGGTTTCATTAGCACGCAAATCACTTAGCTTTGCAGCAAATGTGATCTTGCAGTAGATGCATAGACCCTTTCTTCGTCCGTGTTATCCCTGCGTAGCCATGCCTTAAATTCTTCGCTCTTAATGTGTGTAAATCATCGATGTTGCACGGCGATGCATCGATGTTTTGCAAAACATCGGCTGCCGCACTTTCAATACGATCTTTTAGCCGCTCTAACTGAGTTTATAGTGATTTGAGCAGTGTTTGCAATGCCTAAGTGAGTAAATTTATGGCTACAAGAAGGCATACATATGTCTCTTCAAAGTTCTCATTAAAAAGTCTTATACATATATTGTGTTTATACTTTTAAGATAAAAACTGTTTGAAACTTTAAAGCTGCTATGAAAGCATACGTTTTTAAGAGAAAATGAGTTTTATTAAACTAAGAAATTATATTTTTCTTCTACAAAAGGTATGGTTTTTAAACATTCGACATACATTGATGCATCGATGTTTCGACCCGATGTATAAGCCAACATCGATGCTTTCACTCAAATTTACATTCCTATGCCGGTTTTAAAAGACTAAGGATGATGCAATCGATACTCCAAACAAAAGCAGCTCTAGTAGCAAGATTGTTAAATTTTTGTTATCGATAGCACTGTCTATATTTTTATCAGCTCAAGTATTTAGTATTCAGTAGAAATTTGGTATTTCGAGCATAGAAAGTGATCCCACTTTGGCATAAGCTAAATCAAATTAAATCATTTAACAAATAAAAATAGTTTTAATCATGCAATTATATGTTAAAAGCTCACTATAAAAATATTTCACATCTGTGAATACGCGTTTTAAGTTGTCACGTTACAAATCAATTTAGTGTAAATATCGATTTTTTTACTCCAATCTCAGAGGTAAAGTTTCGCAACAAACTGTGATTACTGTATTTATTATTATACTGAACATATGTACGTACATAGTATGTACTACATATGTACATACATATGTTAGATTGTGTTGTCAACTTTATTTTTTTACTGATATTATGAGTAGTTTAAAGAAAATTAAATCAAGCGCTTTAAATTAAAATATATGAATATACATATGTATGTATGTGTATGTATATCGCATGTGTTTTTGAGTGTTAGTATACATTTATATCTGCAACCGTACATACATAAACATATTACATTTTTTTCGCAAAATGTAAAACTAAAAAAAATGTACCTACATATGCGCGTACATAGTATTATTTAGATTACAAAAAAAAACCGTTTTGCTGATTTAAGAGACAAGTACATACATACATACAGCAGTTACCCCCATTGTAATCAATTGGATACACACATTTGTATAAGCATATGTACATACATAAGTGACTTCAAATAAATGTTTATGTGTGGATGTTACTATTCTCTTTGAGCAATTTTAATTGCTTAACTATAGTATATTGAATGTATACGTTAATATAGCGTCAAAGATACATTGCATTTAAGCTGTAAGGTGGATCGATATAATAGAAATTTATGTATGCATGTACAATATCGATCCACCTTCAGATACATGTATGTACGTATGTATGTGTACGCGTGCAGACACTCGGAGATATGTGTGTCCTAATACAGTAAAACATCGCTAATTGAAATCGTCGTCTGCCAATAATTCTATTTATTGTAAAATATGTTATACAACATATATTTAAATATTATATTTAACAGTTAAACGTTGACTCAACAAAATCAAATAAATCACGCCAAATGACCTTAAATTGTCCAGTGAAAATTATGTTTAAATACTTTAAATCGGCATCCGCTGGACAAAAATCGATAACTATTCAACTCGAAAATGCGCTGTTCCGATTTAATTTAAATTAATTTTTTATTGGTACATATTATATATTAAATGTGTGATTACATATTTCAGAACGAAATGGTCAATAATTGTCATTAACGGAAACAATAACAATTAAAATATCGATTATGGCCGCCCATCATTATACTGTCGAAGTAGGTGATACTAATTTCACAATTCTTAGTCGGTACATTAAGTTAAGGCCTATTGGATCTGGTGCCCAAGGAATAGTTTGGTAAGTGTGTAAATTTACCTATTATGTGTAAGAATTTTTTTACAATCCTCTTTTTAGGGAGACAAAAATGTGACATTTTTTAAGTGTTAGAAAAGGGTCAATAGATAATCTTTAAAAGTTTATTAAATAAAAACTGCTTCATTATATCCAATTTACACTGGTAAGCAAAAAGCCGTAGCTTTCGCCAAAAGTCGTTTACACTGGTAAAAAACCGATATTTTAAAGTCAAATTGCTCATTGCTCGTCTATTGTAAATTAAACCAAAACAAAACTAAGTAAATATATAAGATGGATAGAAAATTTTTTGCCGCAATGACAATGATGCTTATGCTAGTAAATCAAAGGATTAATCAGGCATTGGTGGCTTGCGAGTGTTCGACTCGAGCAGCTTGTGTGCGATATCACGGCGCCGAATAAAGTTGGGAACTGCCGCATAGCTCCCGGAGCCCATGCTTGCCCGCACCTGCTTTATATGAACGTCTCAGCGAAGGACGTGTCCAACATTTCTTGTGTCACTTTGAAGTCGCACTAAAGGATGGGTGTGTTGCCTTGTATATAATATTTTGTAGGTGAAACAAATATCACTTATTACAAATGAACCAACCCAAATTTGAAGATTTGCCTGGCGGATATCCTAATTTGAATGAGGATGAATAAATAATATCAATTAATTTTTTTTAATACGATTTACTTTAATATGTCCGGAGTTCCAAACGGTCAATAGTTTCAGCAGTCCTCTTGAGCATTTCTGCATATGGGTAATTCTCCCATGTCGAATGCGACATTCGTACGCATTCAAAGTGAAATAAAACATATGCCATAACATTATATTGTTAAAACAAAAGGAGAAACTTATAGGTATTGATTAGCACTATAATTGGTGCTAAAGTGGATTTTGGGAAATTGTTCGTTTTCCAGATTATTTAAAAAAACTAAGGCATTCGCACGCGACTCAGATAGAAGTCGTTTTTTCGGCGACCAGCTCTAGCATTGATTTCGGCAAAACGTGAACGTATATTTAGATGCTATTTATTTTTAAATGTAATGTATTCATTTATCTAAAAAATGCTTTTTGTTTGATTTAAAAATATCAAGTAGTTTTTTTTTAAATGTAATTTGAGTCACTGTCGCATGCGACATGTCGCACGTGACATTTTTTTCCACAAAATATTTCTGTTGTTTCTGTCTCTCTTTTTTTAAATAATATATCGAAACAGCTCGAAAAAATTGTTTTAAATTAAACTTTCAATATATTTCTATGTATTAAAATGGTTTATGATACAATCTTACTATCTTACTTAGTGTAATCTAAAAAATACAAACGGTCCATTTTGGAAATCAATTTTTAAGAAAATGGACATAAATATGGAAAAAGTGAATTTATTAAAATGTAGAATCTATATGTTCATCCTATTGAATTTCTTCTAGCGTATATTGCTTAAATAAATAACTTGAACACATTTTTGGAACATAATTGCACAAAATGTGAGTTTTTGAGCAATTTTTCGTTTTTAGGATTGGTTGACATTTCTGGAGAAATGCCCATATACATAGTTAGTTCTCATTTTTTTAAATTTAAATTCTTTGTGGTGGTAAATCGATTTTTAGTCAGTTTCAGCTAGAGCTGCCTCCATTTTCTGTCAAAAATAGGCCGGTAATGTCGCGGTTCTTGATACCGGCGCGCCCTAGAGCCCTAATATTTGAACCTAACTGTCAAGTTTTTGCATGGTAAAGGCCTTCTTACGGGCCTAATACCGTTTTTTTTTCGTAACGGCGTCATACGGGTCACAGTGTAAATTGGGTTAAAGTTCATATCGTTTCCGAAGTTCTTTGCTCCGTCACTAGAGTGGACTGACTATGATTATTCTATTGATCATCATTTAGAAAACAAATTTAAAATATTATAATAAAAAAAATAAACTGACTAATCCTATTTATTATATTAAAACCTTTTAAAAAACATGTTATAAAAAACAAGGCAATAAATAAGGACGTTTTTTTTTAAAAATTAAAGTAAGGGTCTATGCATGAGAATAAAAAAAAAACACACACAGAAGGAGGGCTATTTATGACGAATTTAGGTGAAACAATTTTTAGGGGGTCTCCACTAGTTTATTTTTTTATTGAATATTGAAATTTTAATGAAAATTTAACAATATGCACAAAACAACGATGCAAAAGCTCATTTTGCATTGAAAATATAGAAATTTAAAAATTTTATAAAAAAAATAGCTAGTGGAGACCCCCTAAAAATGTTTTCACCTAAATTCCTCATAAATTGCCCTCTTTCTGTGTTGTTTTTTTTTTTATTCTCATGCTGCTAATAGACTTACCAAAATTAAAAATGTATGAAGATAAATAGTTATCCTTTATTGTTTTAATCTTTACCTTATCAAGTAATGTTTCGATACATTCACCAAACTCGTTTAAACTTACATTATATTCAAATTGATGATTAACGTTCTTATCTTATCAGTTGTTCAATACCAAAGCATTACTATCTAACAAATAAGTTGTAATTGGGCCTTTGTATTTATGTATAACAAATTTTCCTTTAACGAAACTTTAATATGTTGCAATCTATACGATTTATCATAACAATAATTGAAAATAAACAATCAATAAAACGATTAGCTGAAGACGAGGATGAAACAAGCTTTAGATGTCTAAGATCAACATTTACAAACAAATATATTTGTTTTTTCTTTTAACTGGTTTTATTACAGTGCCGCTTATGACACGCTTACTGAACAACACGTCGCTATTAAAAAGCTATCTCGACCATTCCAAAATGTGACGCATGCTAAAAGGGCTTACAGAGAGTTCAAGCTAATGAAGCTTGTGAATCATAAGAATGTTAGTAAATTGGTGCTATTGTGATTCAAATTGATTATAATCAATTGATGTTTTTCTTCAGATAATTGGTTTACTTAACGCTTTTACGCCTCAGCGTAATTTAGACGAATTCCAGGATGTTTACCTCGTAATGGAGTTGATGGATGCTAACTTATGCCAAGTTATTCAAATGGATCTAGATCATGATCGAATGTCTTATTTGCTCTATCAAATGCTGTGCGGAATAAAGCATCTGCACTCCGCTGGAATTATACATAGAGTTAAGTATCGGCTCCTTATATTTTTGATAGTCCAAGGATAGTTAGATAATCATAGAGCTGAACATATATGAAAAATATTAAAAAATTAAGATCATTTACATTTACAGCTATTACAATAGAGCAATTATATTTTTTCACAGGATTTAAAACCTTCCAATATAGTTGTTAAGGCCGACTGTACTCTAAAGATTTTGGATTTTGGACTCGCACGCACGGCGGGTACTACATTTATGATGACACCCTATGTGGTCACCAGATATTACAGAGCTCCAGAAGTCATTTTGGGAATGGGGTATACCGAAAATGTGGACATTTGGTCAGTTGGTTGCATTATGGGTGAGATGATTAGAGGCGGTGTTCTATTTCCCGGTACTGATCACATTGATCAGTGGAATAAAATAATTGGTAAATTTAAATCACCTATAGCAAAACTGATATGGTTCATATGGTAAATTTATTTACAATTTTTTGCAGAGCAACTCGGTACACCGTCGCCAAATTTTATGCAGAGGTTGCAGCCAACTGTTCGCAATTACGTGGAAAATCGTCCAAGATATACTGGATACTCATTTGACAGACTGTTTCCGGATGGCCTATTTCCTACTGATAATAATCAAAATAGTCGAAGGAAGGCATCTGAAGCCAGGGATCTACTCAGTAAGATGCTTGTCATTGACCCTGAGCTGCGGATATCGGTTGACAAAGCTTTAAAGCACGAGTACATTAATGTATGGTACGATGCTGAAGAGGTTGATGCTGTAAGTAACCATATATTGATATTATTTACCTATCAAATTCATAAAATATGTATGAAACTTGAGCCCCTTTTTTAAAGTCCAATTTAATTGTATCTCAAAGATATTTATACTTCATGAACTCCTCTGCATTTTATGTAAAAATATGGCTTTGATCTTATCAGGGACCTTTATTAGACATTAAAAAGATTTGACTTATTGTTTAATAGTTGATAAATTTCCTTTCCTGTAAAATAGCAAGCTCTTTCGTAAATCTAACTCTTCATCCAGCATATATACGATATATTGTCCGTCCATTTGTTTATACTATATATATTTATCTGTTACGGAAGAGCAAATTACTTGCTTTGTCGATTATGCTTTTATCGATTAAAATATACAAAGGTGGTCAAAAGTATTTACACAACACTTAAAGTTAATTGTACTCGTAATTTGAGCTTACTTTATGTAAAGTTTGGTATCAATGGAAAGGTCTTTTGAATTCCTTTCAAATGATACAAAAACTTGTTTAACCCGTTAAGTACCCACTGATAAATTTGAGTCTTTGTAAAAGTCAATTTTTTTTTTTGCACGAAAATGAGGAAAAAGTGCCTTTTTGGCAGTTTTCAAAAATTATTAAAAATACTAGCAAAAAGATTTTTTAAAATTTTTTTTTGCAGTCACTATTTAAATTGTTTGAAGAATCTTTTTGCATCAAAACATTTTTTGTTTGAGACCCAGGAAAAAAGTCAAAAAAATTGACTTTTACAAAGACTCAAATTTTTCTATGGGTACTTAATGGGTTAAGGAAACTTTTGTATCATTTGAAAGGAATTCAATAGACCTTTCCATTAATACCAAACTTTAACTGAAGTAAGTTCAAATTACGAGTAGATTTAACGTTAAGTGTTGTGTAAATACTTTTGACCACCCCTGTATGTATATGTTCTAATTAATTTGTTTATTTTAAACAGCCTGCTCCAGAGCCATATGATCACAGCGTTGATGAAAGAGAGCACACAGTTGAGCAATGGAAAGAGTTAATTTATGAAGAAGTTATGGACTACGAAGCACACAATACAACAAATACTCCCATTCCCCGGTAGAACAAGAAGTATTCCTTAATAAGTCAATAGCTTATCAACAATACAGCAATTTTATTAAAAATATATAGTAATCACAACTGCAAATAAAACGCAAACAGTTTAATGTACCAAATGTTTTATTACTGCAAAACAAAAAAACAAACAATTATTAAGTAATAAATTACCCAAAGAAAGAAAGTTTTCTGTTTGGGAGATGATGGGCTTAATCGATACTCCGGAATCGAAGAGGGATGCAACATATCCAATATTTCCCGTCTTATAAGACAATTTAGATTACTTGGCGTTAAAATGTATTTTAATTTTATTAATCAAAAGCAACAAGACGTTTACATTAGGTGTTTGTTATATGAGTTACACGTTTTTCAGGTATTGGGTTTCAGCTTTTAACATAACTACTCCCGATGGATTAACCTTCACCTTGATTTTAGTATGCGGGTACAGTATGCCATAATCAACATTTTCATATAGGTCCTGAAATGACAAAAATGGATAATGTTCGTTTATACTAAGTATTTAAAATAGAAATCAAATGAAAAACTCACCTCAACTCTGTATCCAGAGGAATTAATCAGTCCCAGTTCCTTTAGGGTCACGGATATATCCGAAGGTGTTCCGTCGGTTCTACGATTTATGAATGCGATTGCATATGAGTAATATATTTGATACACAGGACTAATTGGTTTCGACCAAATCTCAATGCCCTTATGCTTGTAAATCCTTCGCCCTTGAATTCCCAATGCGTCTTGATCAACGGCAATTATCTTTCGGTTCAGCAATATATCCTTGAATTCTGGACGTATGGTTCTCAAATCTACAGACATTAAAAGAGGTGCTGCTAAAATTGCCCACACTGCGAATTGAGTTTTTGCTTGCTCATAACTGAGTCCAAAGTTTCCTATTATTAACTGAAATTAGGAAAAGTTTAGAATGGAATAAGTCAAATTTTCTATCCTGATATATAAATCGGCATAGCTTTATAAATACCATGTCAGGATCATTCCAGTGTCCTGGACCGGCATTGGGCGCAATTATATCCTGGTTATTTCCATAATAGTCAATAATATTCTCAACAGATGCCCAAGAGTCCTGGATATCGTCGTAGTTCCTCCACAGATTGCAGTGACTTTGAATCGCCGAAAAGTTTGGCTGAATTCCCGCATATATCTGATAGACAGGCCAGCTGCAGGAATATACCATAGCCTTCCCCGTGCTGTTTAGATACCTTCCGAATTCGGAGTAGCCGCGATCCATATCATAAGGCTGTGCGTAGCAACCATCGAGCTTTACGTAGTCCACATTCCACGCCGCAAACTGGAGTGCATCCGACTCCTCATATCCAATAATTCCCGGATAGCCTGCACAGGTATAGTTTCCATAGTCTTCGTAGATTCCGAATTTGAGTCCTCGTGCATGTATCTAAATAAAAATAGTAATTAAAAATTGATAATATATGTATATAAATTAATATTTAAATAAGAGCTCAAAAAACTAAAAAAACCATCAAGACAAAGAAAGATCACTGCGGACGGCAGTCCGCGCTAGTGACAAAAGCAGCACGAAGGGTGCGAAGGCGACTAGCATATATATACAGGAAGAATGGAAAATTTGCTATGACTGTCCGATCAGGTCGAGTTATATACCGATCGAAAGGTATCAATTAAACTTACAAATGCATGCTAAGACTTTTGGAAACTTAACTGGTTCGTGAGATAAACAGGTGTAAGTGGGAGGGGAAAAATAATATTATTGGAGCTTATGGGGCCGTTGGAGCCTTTTTGAATTTTCGTTGCATTTTTTACAATTCTTATCAAAAATACGCGTCGAATGACACCTCGATCATCAGAATCCGACCGCTGGTTCAAAAGATAATTAATTTTGAAATTTTTAGTGGCCTTCCGAAAATGAGATGAAAAGTCAGTTTGTCTGTTTGTTTGTTTGTCTGTTTGTTTGGATAAAATCGTTGATTTAGCTTAAAAGTTGGAATGAGGACTTGCTCACGCTCAAAAATCTAAAAACGTTTGTTCCACGACTTTTTCGAAAAATCGCTAGTTTAGCAGGAAATCGCTAAAGACCGCTAAAATTGAAAGCATAGCATCCAAACGATAAAAGCTACAGATGCGATCTATATGTCGTTGAAAAGAAATTCTGAAGCGCTGTTAGGCATACCTTTAAACTATATTTCTAAAGGCCAATTTTGTGACGAATAATGTTAGGTTTTACATATAAATTATTTTCAAACAAATTTTTGTCACTCGTCACTGCGCAAAATATTTATATATTTATTAGGTATGAAGAATTTAGCACAATGTGCCGAGTGCCAAAATGTTTTTGAAAATAATTTATAGCTAAAACCTAACATTATTCGTCACAAAACTGGATATCAGAAATTGTGGGGCAAGAAAATGTTTTCGTCACTAGACTTTTACCTCGTAAAGAGGTTTTTTTATGGGTCTAAATCTACTTATTATCAGTGTCATCTTATTGAAATAACTTACATAATCAGATAACGCCTTGATTCCGTTCGGGAATCGCTTATGATCCGATAAGAGCTGTCCGGCGGGTCCACGATGTTTTTCCAACCAGCAATCATCGACGTTCACATATTCGTATCCCGCAGAAGCGTAACCCTCCGAGACCAGAAGATCCGCCATTACTTGAAACAATCGTTCACTAAAAGATATTGTATTTCAGTATTTTAAACATATAAGATGTGAGGAGGAAGTTCCTCCCAATTGAGCTCACACCTTATGCAATTGTAGGGATCATTCGTACAATCCGTGTTGCATCGAAAACGCTCCCAGGACAACCACCCCATTGGAGGGGTTCTTGCCAATCCATTTTCCAAGCAGTAACAAACCGCACTTATAAGATAGATATATAATATAGGTCTGTACATCTGTAAAGGAAAAACCACAAAATTCAATAAAATTGCATTTGATTCCCTCATTCTATATTTCCGATCCCTTAAATTCTTTCCTGTCCGTCTGTAAGAATTTTGACATATATAGATACATATATCCTTCCCAGTTCATTTTTCCATCTCAATAACGAGTCCCCGGTTAGTTCACTTTAATCTTTACACATTCCATACTTACCTCTCTTATTGCTTCATGCAGTTGAATTGAAATTTCCTCTGAGAATTGTTAATAAGCTTAATTAACAACATGGTTGCAGCATGCGAAAGGATCTATCATTAACGGATTATCTAATCATACTCACTGAAATAAACAAAGAATAAATAAAATTTTTTTAATATATTTTTAAGCCTAGAATCCGAAAATTTCGCAATTATTATTATCGATCCTGGCTTTAAAAGCATTCTTAAAGCCTAGACAACTCATCGCTCTTGAATGATGGATGAAGTTTAGTTGGGTCAGGTAAATCCCAACATTTTTCAAAGGCGACGAAAACTTGATGGAAAAATCATTCACAAACTTCTCGAAAATCTAAAGTGCAATTTTAAAATTCTTGATTTTATCATGTGCTCAGAAATTTAATTTTAAATTAAGTCTATGTGTGGTTTCAATGGTAATGACTTTAACATATGCAAATACGGCAAAAATATTTAATTCAAACAAACTTTTGACACACTTTGAAATAAATTTTATTCCGGGAAATCCAGTTATTTTTTTGCCGTGTGTAAAATCCTTTTTACATTATCAAATCAAACAAAAAAAATATATATTACTTTTAATTTGATTTGATCAATTCGCAACTCAATTCACAAGCTGTTGATTAAACTTGACATTATCACGGTTTGTCGAAATTGGGATCTTAGATCTTATCGATATTATCACACCCAACTGAGGAAAACTTGAAAAGTCTGTCGTTATAGGCAGGAAGTGATCAGCTAATGTATTATATAAATGAATGTGTGATTTGAATTTATACATATGTAAGTATGTATATCCATGCACTTATACATTCATACACTTTCTCTCCGTTTATTCTGCCTAATTCATATTTATTCTATCATATTAGCTCTTATAGGTAAGTGAGACCCTCGATATTCTCACCTGAAATATCATGTATATATCTGTTTTATAAGCAATTTGTTAGGATCTCATTTGCACAAAGTGTAAATTGTGTTATGTGAGTGTAATGTACTGTACAAATAACAGATTTATACTGGTTTTTTCTAATTGCACGAGTGCGAGCTTAATAAAAATTCGAATCAAATGCTTCATTTGAATAATCTCAGCTACTGTCATGTTTTTGGTATTTAGGGCAACGAAAAAAAAAATATATATATTTTTGACTGCTTTGCTTAGAGATAGTCTGCAGCCACAACTAAAGTTCTTTATCAATTATAAACAATATAAAACCGAAACGAATAACGGTTTCAGTTACTGTTTCGGTTAGATTTGCATTTAGGTTTTCGGTAATCGGATACCCAAAATTTGTATATATCGGTTAAGTAACGGTTCCGGCTTTTTGTATGTTTCGGTTTTGAAATACCGGTATGATTTCGGTACACAAAAAAAAATTTTTTTTTAAAGATATGCTAATTTGAAAACAAATATTCAAAAATCAAGATCTTTTTATTGAGATCAACATATGAATTCAATTAGGACAGAAGTAAAAATTTAATTTAGTTAAAAAAACGATTATGACAGCTTAATAACCGAAATTAACCGTTATGCAGAAATCAGTTTCTTAACGGTCATTGCCGGTAAAATAATTTCGGCTTTTGGGTTTTGGTGTATTAAAAAGTTTTTTTCGGTTACGGTTTCAGTTACGGTACCCATTTCAATCGGTTTATACCGGTTAGCCGTTACGGGTTACCGTAACCCCTGATTATTATCGAATTTTTTTCTTGAAAAGGGAATAGAAATAAATGTAAAATGTACAATTAGATCAGTTCTGTTAAAGAAAATATTTATTTATTATTATATTAGGATTCCTAGCACCACAAGTATAAACTTATGATTTAATGTGCTAGTCACAATTTGTTGTTTACTTAATATAAGTTACAAACATTTTATCTTAAAAACTATATTTTACAATAATTTAATTTAATTATAATTTTCATTTTAATTTGTTTTGATCTAATTATTATTTACTAATTATCATTTATAATTTACTGATCATTATTTTGCAGGTGCATAAAAAATTTGCTTTTAAAAATTCTAATTCTAATTCTAATTCTAATTTATTTTTAATTCTAGGGATTTTCGGAAGATGCGATTCGAGGTTAGGTTTCCCAGTTAAACAGTATTAAAGATCTCCTTTAGTATAATTTTTAGTCTCTAAGTTTGTTTAATGATCTGAAAGAAAAAATAACAATTAATTTGATGACGGAATATTTCTGGTTTTTATACTTCCTAAATTCTTTTCGCAGAATTTATATTGGACCTTCAATACCTTCCACAATTACGACAAGTCCACCGCGATGTTATCTACTTATATTAGGTATTTAAAAAAAAACGATGCATCGAGCACCGATGTTTTTCAGCGATGTTTCTCTATGTATTTGTTGCTGTCGATGTTAAGCGATGCATCCGTATTTTGTCAAGCATCGGTGCCGCACTCTCAGAGATATTATAGCTTCAAGAAGGCTTACATATGTTTTTTCATAGTGGTCATCAAAAAGTAAGCATCTTGTAGATTGTATTTATGTTTTAAAGACAAAAACTGTTTGAAACTTAATAAACTGCTATGAAAGCATAAGTTTTTAAGAAAAACAAGTGGGAAAGGCTATTGTCGAGCTCCCGACTATAAAATAACCGTTGCTTATTTAAATAAATTTAAAATATTTTTTATTGCATGCTTTTAGGCACTTACACTGAAAACTTTAGTCAGCCATTACCACCTTTATATTTTTCCGATCTTGTTACGATTGAGTAGGATGATAAGTAATAATAGTAGTTAACGATAATTAGTAAAAAAAAATCCTAATATCTTGTGCGTTTGGTGCTTTTTCGCGATTTACGAAGGCGGAAAGGGGCGTGGCAAAATTTTGAAACAAACTTGACCTGCGTGGGGCCTATAGAAATCTGTGTGCCAAATTTGGTTGCCGTAGCTCTTATAGTCTCTGAGTTCTAGGCCCCCACACAGAAAGAACATATCTACTCGGCTGTTGATGCTGATCAAGAAATATATATTTTTAAGCAGGGATTAAAACCGAAACGAATATCGGTTTCAGCTACGGTTTCGGTTATGCTCGCATTAAGGTTTTCGGTTATCGGTTATCGGTTACGGTAAATCTTGGAATAAAGGTTTCGTAACGGTGAACCGGGTTTTGTGTGTTTCGGTTTCGAAATACCGGTACAGTTTCGGTTCCCAAAAATAAATAATTTTTTTTCAACGATTCTAAAAGCGCATTACTTTCTCACTGTTTCATGCACATAATATGGGGTCTGCCATGTCTCCTTCTGCAAAGCCATTATAGCCTTGATGCACGTATTCACGGGGTATAAAAATATATGCAATAATTTTATTTCCTTGTCAAAAAAATTACTCGCCGTATTGTATGTTTGTACTTTGGGTATATATGTAACATATGTAGTATCTTTCAGCACTGAATAAAGTGTTGCTAAGCAACCTGTAAATGCACAGTATCTAAAGCAAGATGAATTTTGAATGTGCAACGCGCTGTTCACGCAGCAAGCTAGCAACGTTTTCAACCTGCAACGCTGCTAGGGTCAAGTGAATACCCTAATATTGTTTTTGCCTAACTCTTCAAAACAAAATTGACTTTCTGCCCAAATCTTGTTGGATTTCGGAAGCTAAATCATGTAAAATTATGAGTGTAGGCCTGCCCCCCCCACCCCCCCCTGCCGACGCCCTTGGATGTATCGCACAATTTGCGAACACTTACAACATCGATAGCACGATTATAAGAAAAAAGTGACGCCACGATGACAAAAATCCCATCTCTAACCACTGTCATAAACCGATTTGACAGCCTACGAGAAAATTAGCTGAAATAAATTGTGGAGCGTATTCCAAGTGTGCGAGAAGTGTGGCAGGTTGTCCGTCGACGTCGCGGACGCCGCCAGACGCGCCATTTGGATAAGGAACACGCGCATCATTTCACCATTTCAATTTCCAAGAAATGGAAGAAATGGCGAAACCGAAGCAGTCGCCTAGGAACTTGAAGAAGAATTCTCCAGATGTGAAGCTGACGGACGATTCCAATAATTCGAGCGACATTGGTGATGATTCGCAGCCACTGTCGGTATGGAACAAACGATTAAAACTGCAAACTGAATCGAAGGCGACTAGCAATATACAAACAAACAAATCCGAGAAGAAATTGAGTGAACAGAAACCAACAAAAAGTTCATCACTGACTGCGGAAATTCCGGCAACAGATTCTTGTAGTGCTCACTTGCACAGCAGCAGCAACAGCAGCAGAAAATGTAGCATCAGCAGCAGAAAAAATTGCCACATTGCGGTGGGGTTAAGAGTAGTTAATAAAATGCTCATTAAAAATGCATATGCCAATGCTCTCATATACCGTGCATTTTAGACCATTTCAGTTTTTAGTTAGCAACGAAATTGTGGAAGGTGGCAGCCTTTCTGTTGTTCATTTCCTAGAAGCAACTAACTAAAAGAGAAAGATATACGTTCGAAGACACAAGAGACGTTCGTGCGGCCTTCGTCAGAGCCAAAAACCGCGTTTACAAAGCATCATGTAAAGAAAACAAGATCAAACGGCAGGCAAACGAAGAGGAGCACAGAAATGACAATAACACTAACACTTAATTTTAAAAAATTTGTAATAAAAGGAAAAATTAACATAATTTAAAGTAAATTTATATACGTATTTTATTTTATTTGCAATGGATTATTAAAATTTCTGTAAAATATTTTCTTTTGGAATACATTCCTGGTACCTTTCAAAAGGAACCTTCCGTTCTGCCTTCTTTTTCCACATTCTGGACAGTAGATTTTGGAAATCAATATAGGAAACAGAAATGTTAGTTAGCAGTGCAATAACAGAGCCACTGCCTTTTTGCCTTCTATTTTCCACATTCTGGACACAAGATTTCGGAAATCTGTATCGGAAAGGATAATGTTAGTTAGCAGTGCAATAACAGAGCCCCTTCCAAGTAGCTTCTAAATCATAGTTCTATTCATGTCTCGCCCCTATATAAAAACGAAAGGGGAAAGTCAGATTTGGCAACTGGGTGCGTGTCATAACGCCCAGTGTCATAACGCCCAGTGTCATAACGCCCAGTGTCATAACGCCCGTGGGTGCTATGACACATATTTTTGTGTCATAAGGCCCGCGGGCGTTATGGCACTTTCAAAAGTGTCATATCGCCCACTCTCAATAATAAAAGTACCGTTCATTATTGTATTTCTCTAAGCGGCGGGATGTGGTACTTCTGTCTTGTAGCCACTTTTAAATTTGCTCTGACAAAAATCTGGAACAATGTTCAAAAAATTCTCTATTGCACTGCCCATATTGCAGACAAATAGTTAAAAATAATTTTAAAGTGTATCATTTTAGTATGAATTCATTATTATTCAAACTCAAAATTTACTTTGTAAGAGTGCAGGCAAAATTTTTTAAAAAAAAAATCGCGCGATATAATAAACATTACCAATGCCGAAACAGCAGATATGCCCCATGGCACATTGGGCCAGCAAGCCTATTTTTCGACGAAAATTCAAATTTTTTATAGAAAGTGGTGAGCATGCGAGGTGGATCGCTGTCCAGCAGTCATGTTCGCAAGCTCACCTACTCCAACGAAGCACTGGATAATAACAAACTGCGCCGAGCCAAAAGCAAATGCGCTCTCTTCAAACAGAAGCGACGTAGACAGTCAGAGAAGAGAATCTCCTTGGCAGAGGAACAGAGCAAATGTCGTTGGATGTCACCGCCAAAGAAGAAGGAACAGAGTCCCGTGTCGCCAAAGAAAATACCGGAAACAACAGAGCTTCAATCGTCTACTGAAAGTCAAATAACAACGGAAAAGCCTGAACATCCAGTGATGGAAAAAAGAAAACGTGGCAGACCACGAAAAAAGCCTCAAATAATACCATCATCAAAGGAATCGGTCTCTAAAAATCCCGATAACGAACTTGGGCAAATTATCGAAAGCGAAAAGTCAAATAATGAATCGAAAGTTGAAATGTCATTGGCAATTGAAGCAGATTCTCATTGTGATAGAATGAAGAAGAAAAGCGTGATAGTTGCAGCAGAGGATAACAATTTAATTTCACAATCAATTTGACGGAGATGGAACACTCTCTCTTTTTTGTGTGCGTTTATTTGTGTTGTCCAAAAGTAGAAAAAAGCTAACCTGCTAACCCGTCTGTTGTAGATTATAACTAATTTTGTGCCAAGTTGTGCCAAAAAGTATTTATGTGTCATTATAGTGCAAAGTGTATATAAACTAATTTTAAAAATATTTTTTGCTCCATTTTGTTCCGTTGTGTATAAATCAATAATATTGTAGCTGTAGTTGAGCCTACCAGCAGACGTCATCGAACTTTTGGAATCACCAAACTTGCTATATTTTTGTAATATGAACAACAATAACAATGTTCCCGTTTTTGACGCTAACAATAGTGATAGTGATTCAGATTCTGACTCTGAAAATCCGTTTTCAATAGAAATTGATGTAGAAGACGACTTTTAGTAACATTTTTAAATGTAAGATACTTATTTATAGTCATTTTGAATGCATTGTTATTTTTTACTTATTAATATTAAGGTTAAGTGTTAAAAAAATGAATTAAAAACGTTTGTTGAATTCAACGAGTGCTATCATTATTAATTACCGTACAAGTATCAATAATAAGAGGAAACCAATCTCATATGGGCGGCTAGGGAAGGCGTGGTCGGATCGGTCTGAAACTTGAATATATTTTTATGTGCATCGACACTATCATATGTACCAAATTTCAAGAACCTAGCTTTAAAACTTTAATTTTCGTCGAAAATTCGGCTCGCTGGCCCAATGTGCATGGCTTAAAGTTATCTTAATAATGCCCGCGGGCCTTATGACACTGTGCGTTATGACATGCACCCTTGGCAACTAGTCCTACTCGGAATTTGAACGTGGAAAATAGTAGGTTTTGGAAACATCCAAGTTTTACTGGGATAGCGGCCCTTGATGCGCCTTTCCTGCAAATATGAGTTAACCCAAGTTGTGGAACACTTGTGCTTCCGAGCTTTTGCCGCATTTTTTCCTTCTTCACTATATAATATACGGCTAACGCTCCTGCGATTGTATTGATACTGTCATTGCGCGCCTTTTTGTTTCCCCAATTCATTTCAAATAATTATTTGTTATAATTTGTTTGTCTGTTTTCGTTTTTCACAGCTGACGCATAGAGTTACCACTAAACTTTTTGTTATTTTTCCGTGTTGCATTGGCAACGCTGGCTTTACGCTCGTCGACAGCGAAATATTGAGCATTTTCCGCCGCTAAAAATTTATCTCACGTCGGTACTAGGCTTAAGAGTTTGTTTTAATTTTCATTTTTATTCATATTTAATGGACACAGATAATAAAAAAAAATAATGTAAGAATAAAAAGGGAAAAATGGGAGAACCTTTCGGAACGAGTTGTACAACACAACTGAGGCTGGTAGCATTTACATCTGAGTTAATAAAACTTTAGTGACGTTTAGGCGATGACAGCAATTTCAAAGCTGATAATCAAACACAAATTTAGCAGCACTGAATAAAGTGTTGGTAAGCAACCTGAAAATACATAGTATCTTTCAGCACTGAATAAAGTGTTGGTAAGCAGCCTGTAAATGCACAGTATCTAAAGCAAGATGAATTTTGAATGTGCAACGCGCTGTTCACGCAGCAAGCTAGCAACGTTTTCAACCTGCAACGCTGCTAGGGTCAAGTGAATACCCTAATATTGTTTTTGCCTAACTCTTCAAAACAAAATTGACTTTCTGCCCAAATCTTGTTGGATTTCGGAAGCTAAATCATGTAAAATTATGAGTGTAGGCCTGCCCCCCCACCCCCCCCTGCCGACGCCCTTGGATGTATCGCACAATTTGCGAACACTTACAACATCGATAGCACGATTATAAAAAAAAAGTGACGCCACGATGACAAAAATCCCATCTCTAACCACTGTCATAAACCGATTTGACAGCCTACGAGAAAATTAGCTGAAATTAATTGTGGAGCGTATTCCAAGTGTGCGAGAAGTGTGGCAGGTTGTCCGTCGACGTCGCGGACGCCGCCAGACGCGCCATTTGGATAAGGAACACGCGCATCATTTCACCATTTCAATTTCCAAGAAATGGAAGAAATGGCGAAACCGAAGCAGTCGCCTAGGAACTTGAAGAAGAATTCTCCAGATGTGAAGCTGACGGACGATTCCAATAATTCGAGCGACATTGGTGATGATTCGCAGCCACTGTCGGTATGGAACAAACGATTAAAACTGCAAACTGAATCGAAGGCGACTAGCAATATACAAACAAACAAATCCGAGAAGAAATTGAGTGAACAGAAACCAACAAAAAGTTCATCACTGACTGCGGAAATTCCGGCAACAGATTCTTGTAGTGCTCACTAGCACAGCAGCAGCAACAGCAGCAGAAAATGTAGCATCAGCAGCAGAAAAAATTGCCACATTGCGGTGGGGTTAAGAGTAGTTAATAAAATGCTCATTAAAAATGCATATGCCAATGCTCTCATATACCGTGCATTTTAGACCATTTCAGTTTTTAGTTAGCAACGAAATTGTGGAAGGTGGCAGCCTTTCTGTTGTTCATTTCCTAGAAGCAACTAACTAAAAGAGAAAGATATACGTTCGAAGACACAAGAGACGTTCGTGCGGCCTTCGTCAGAGCCAAAAACCGCGTTTACAAAGCATCATGTAAAGAAAACAAGATCAAACGGCAGGCAAACGAAGAGGAGCACAGAAATGACAATAACACTAACACTTAATTTTAAAAAATTTGTAATAAAAGGAAAAATTAACATAATTTAAAGTAAATTTATATACGTATTTTATTTTATTTGCAATGGATTATTAAAATTTCTGTAAAATATTTTCTTTTGGAATACATTCCTGGTACCTTTCAAAAGGAACCTTCCGTTCTGCCTTCTTTTTCCACATTCTGGACAGTAGATTTTGGAAATCAATATAGGAAACAGAAATGTTAGTTAGCAGTGCAATAACAGAGCCACTGCCTTTTTGCCTTCTATTTTCCACATTCTGGACACAAGATTTCGGAAATCTGTATCGGAAAGGATAATGTTAGTTAGCAGTGCAATAACAGAGCCCCTTCCAAGTAGCTTCTAAATCATAGTTCTATTCATGTCTCGCCCCTATATAAAAACGAAAGGGGAAAGTCAGATTTGGCAACTGGGTGCGTGTCATAACGCCCAGTGTCATAACGCCCAGTGTCATAACGCCCGTGGGTGCTATGACACATATTTTTGTGTCATAAGGCCCGCGGGCGTTATGGCACTTTCAAAAGTGTCATATCGCCCACTCTCAATAATAAAAGTACCGTTCATTATTGTATTTCTCTAAGCGGCGGGATGTGGTACTTCTGTCTTGTAGCCACTTTTAAATTTGCTCTGACAAAAATCTGGAACAATGTTCAAAAAATTCTCTATTGCACTGCCCATATTGCAGACAAATAGTTAAAAATAATTTTAAAGTGTATCATTTTAGTATGAATTCATTATTATTCAAACTCAAAATTTACTTTGTAAGAGTGCAGGCAAAATTTTTTTAAAAAAAAAATCGCGCGATATAATAAACATTACCAATGCCGAAACAGCAGATATGCCCCATGGCACATTGGGCCAGCGAGCCTATTTTTCGACGAAAATTCAAATTTTTTATAGAAAGTGGTGAGCATGCGAGGTGGATCGCTGTCCAGCAGTCATGTTCGCAAGCTCACCTACTCCAACGAAGCACTGGATAATAACAAACTGCGCCGAGCCAAAAGCAAATGCGCTCTCTTCAAACAGAAGCGACGTAGACAGTCAGAGAAGAGAATCTCCTTGGCAGAGGAACAGAGCAAATGTCGTTGGATGTCACCGCCAAAGAAGAAGGAACAGAGTCCCGTGTCGCCAAAGAAAATACCGGAAACAACAGAGCTTTCAGTGATGGAAAAAAGAAAACGTGGCAGACCACGAAAAAAGCCTCAAATAATACCATCATCAAAGGAATCGGTCTCTAAAAATCCCGATAACGAGCTTGGGCAAATTATCGAAAGCGAAAAGTCAAATAATGAATCGAAAGTTGAAATGTCATTGGCAATTGAAGCAGATTCTCATTGTGATAGAATGAAGAAGAAAAGCGTGATAGTTGCAGCAGAGGATAACAATTTAATTTCACAATCAATTTGACGGAGATGGAACACTCTCTCTTTTTTGTGTGCGTTTATTTGTGTTGTCCAAAAGTAGAAAAAAGCTAACCTGCTAACCCGTCTGTTGTAGATTATAACTAATTTTGTGCCAAGTTGTGCCAAAAAGTATTTATGTGTCATTATAGTGCAAAGTGTATATAAACTAATTTTAAAAATATTTTTT
Organism: Drosophila recens; assembly: GCA_037043495.1. Taxonomy (NCBI): domain Eukaryota; kingdom Metazoa; phylum Arthropoda; class Insecta; order Diptera; family Drosophilidae; genus Drosophila; species Drosophila recens. The sequence goes on from JBAMBJ010004263.1 coordinate 86,830, forward strand.
GCTCCATTTTGTTCCGTTGTGTATAAATCAATAATATTGTAGCTGTAGTTGAGCCTACCAGCAGACGTCATCGAACTTTTGGAATCACCAAACTTGCTATATTTTTGTAATATGAACAACAATAACAATGTTCCCGTTTTTGACGCTAACAATAGTGATAGTGATTCAGATTCTGACTCTGAAAATCCGTTTTCAATAGAAATTGATGTAGAAGACGACTTTTAGTAACATTTTTAAATGTAAGATACTTATTTATAGTCATTTTGAATGCATTGTTATTTTTTACTTATTAATATTAAGGTTAAGTGTTAAAAAAATGAATTAAAAACGTTTGTTGAATTCAACGAGTGCTATCATTATTAATTACCGTACAAGTATCAATAATAAGAGGAAACCAATCTCATATGGGCGGCTAGGGAAGGCGTGGTCGGATCGGTCTGAAACTTGAATATATTTTTATGTGCATCGACACTATCATATGTACCAAATTTCAAGAACCTAGCTTTAAAACTTTAATTTTCGTCGAAAATTCGGCTCGCTGGCCCAATGTGCATGGCTTAAAGTTATCTTAATAATGCCCGCGGGCCTTATGACACTGTGCGTTATGACATGCAACTAGTCCTACTCGGAATTTGAACGTGGAAAATAGTAGGTTTTGGAAACATCCAAGTTTTACTGGGATAGCGGCCCTTGATGCGCCTTTCCTGCAAATATGAGTTAACCCAAGTTGTGGAACACTTGTGCTTCCGAGCTTTTGCCGCATTTTTTCCTTCTTCACTATATAATATACGGCTAACGCTCCTGCGATTGCATTGATACTGTCATTGCGCGCCTTTTTGTTTCCCCAATTCATTTCAAATAATTATTTGTTATAATTTGTTTGTCTGTTTTCGTTTTTCACAGCTGACGCATAGAGTTACCACTAAACTTTTTGTTATTTTTCCGTGTTGCATTGGCAACGCTGGCTTTACGCTCGTCGACAGCGAAATATTGAGCATTTTCCGCCGCTAAAAATTGATCTCACGTCGGTACTAGGCTTAAGAGTTTGTTTTAATTTTCATTTTTATTCATATTTAATGGACACAGATAATAAAAAAAAATAATGTAAGAATAAAAAGGGAAAAATGGGAGAACCTTTCGGAACGAGTTGTACAACACAACTGAGGCTGGTAGCATTTACATCTGAGTTAATAAAACTTTAGTGACGTTTAGGCGATGACAGCAATTTCAAAGCTGATAATCAAACACAAATTTAGCAGCACTGAATAAAGTGTTGGTAAGCAACCTGAAAATACATAGTATCTTTCAGCACTGAATAAAGTGTTGGTAAGCAGCCTGTAAATGCACAGTATCTAAAGCAAGATGAATTTTGAATGTGCAACGCGCTGTTCACGCAGCAAGCTAGCAACGTTTTCAACCTGCAACGCTGCTAGGGTCAAGTGAATACCCTAATATTGTTTTTGCCTAACTCTTCAAAACAAAATTGACTTTCTGCCCAAATCTTGTTGGATTTCGGAAGCTAAATCATGTAAAATTATGAGTGTAGGCCTGCTCCCCCCACCCCCCCCTGCCGACGCCCTTGGATGTATCGCACAATTTGCGAACACTTACAACATCGATAGCACGATTATAAAAAAAAGTGACGCCACGATGACAAAAATCCCATCTCTAACCACTGTCATAAACCGATTTGACAGCCTACGAGAAAATTAGCTGAAATTAATTGTGGAGCGTATTCCAAGTGTGCGAGAAGTGTGGCAGGTTGTCCGTCGACGTCGCGGACGCCGCCAGACGCGCCATTTGGATAAGGAACACGCGCATCATTTCACCATTTCAATTTCCAAGAAATGGAAGAAATGGCGAAACCGAAGCAGTCGCCTAGGAACTTGAAGAAGAATTCTCCAGATGTGAAGCTGACGGACGATTCCAATAATTCGAGCGACATTGGTGATGATTCGCAGCCACTGTCGGTATGGAACAAACGATTAAAACTGCAAACTGAATCGAAGGCGACTAGCAATATACAAACAAACAAATCCGAGAAGAAATTGAGTGAACAGAAACCAACAAAAAGTTCATCACTGACTGCGGAAATTCCGGCAACAGATTCTTGTAGTGCTCACTAGCACAGCAGCAGCAACAGCAGCAGAAAATGTAGCATCAGCAGCAGAAAAAATTGCCACATTGCGGTGGGGTTAAGAGTAGTTAATAAAATGCTCATTAAAAATGCATATGGGCATTTCTCCAGAAATGTCAACCAAGCCTAAAAACGAAAAATTGCTCAAAAACTCACATTTTGTGCAATTATGTTCCAAAAATGTGTTCAAGTTATTTATTTAAGCAATATACGCTAGAAGAAATTCAATAGGATGAACATATAGATTCTACATTGGAATAAATTCACTTTTTCCATATTTATGTCCATTTTCTTAAAAATTGATTTTTAAAATGGACCGTTTGTATTTTTTCGATTACACTAAGTAAAATAGTAAGATTGTAACATAAACCATTTTAATACATAGAAATATATTGAAAGTTTAATTTAAAACAAGTTTTTCGAGCTGTTTCGATATATTATTTAAAAAAAGAGAGACAGAAACAACATAAATATTTTGTGGAATTTTTTGTCACGTGCGACATGTCGCGTGCGACAGTGACTCAAATTACATTTAAAAAAAAACTACTTGATATTTTTAAATCAAACAAAAAGCATTTTTTAGATAAATGAATACATTACCTTTCAAAATAAATAGCATCAAAATATACGTTCACGTTTTGCCGAAATCAGTGCTAGAACTGGTCGCCGAAAAAACGACTTCTATCTGAGTCGCGTGCGAATGCCTTAGTTTTTTTTAAATAATCTGGAAAACGAACAATTTCCCAAAATCCACTTTAGCACCAATTATAGTGCTAATCAATACCTATAAGTTTCTCCTTTTGTTTTAACAAAATAATGTTATGGCATATGTTTTATTTCACTTTGAATGCGTACGAATGTCGCATTCGACATGGGAGAATTACCCATATGCCAATGCTCTCATATACCGTGCATTTTAGACCATTTCAGTTTTTAGTTAGCAACGAAATTGTGGAAGGTGGCAGCCTTTCTGTTGTTCATTTCCTAGAAGCAACTAACTAAAAGAGAAAGATATACGTTCGAAGACACAAGAGACGTTCGTGCGGCCTTCGTCAGAGCCAAAAACCGCGTTTACAAAGCATAATGTAAAGAAAACAAGATCAAACGGCAGGCAAACGAAGAGGAGCACAGAAATGACAATAACACTAACACTTAATTTTAAAAAATTTGTAATAAAAGGAAAAATTAACATAATTTAAAGTAAATTTATATACGTATTTTATTTTATTTGCAATGGATTATTAAAATTTCTGTAAAATATTTTCTTTTGGAATACATTCCTGGTACCTTTCAAAAGGAACCTTCCGTTCTGCCTTCTTTTTCCACATTCTGGACAGTAGATTTTGGAAATCAATATAGGAAACAGAAATGTTAGTTAGCAGTGCAATAACAGAGCCACTGCCTTTTTGCCTTCTATTTTCCACATTCTGGACACAAGATTTCGGAAATCTGTATCGGAAAGGATAATGTTAGTTAGCAGTGCAATAACAGAGCCCCTTCCAAGTAGCTTCTAAATCATAGTTCTATTCATGTCTCGCCCCTATATAAAAACGAAAGGGGAAAGTCAGATTTGGCAACTGGGTGCGTGTCATAACGCCCAGTGTCATAACGCCCAGTGTCATAACGCCCGTGGGTGCTATGACACATATTTTTGTGTCATAAGGCCCGCGGGCGTTATGGCACTTTCAAAAGTGTCATATCGCCCACTCTCAATAATAAAAGTACCGTTCATTATTGTATTTCTCTAAGCGGCGGGATGTGGTACTTCTGTCTTGTAGCCACTTTTAAATTTGCTCTGACAAAAATCTGGAACAATGTTCAAAAAATTCTCTATTGCACTGCCCATATTGCAGACAAATAGTTAAAAATAATTTTAAAGTGTATCATTTTAGTATGAATTCATTATTATTCAAACTCAAAATTTACTTTGTAAGAGTGCAGGCAAAATTTTTTTAAAAAAAAATCGCGCGATATAATAAACATTACCAATGCCGAAACAGCAGATATGCCCCATGGCACATTGGGCCAGCGAGCCTATTTTTCGACGAAAATTCAAATTTTTTATAGAAAGTGGTGAGCATGCGAGGTGGATCGCTGTCCAGCAGTCATGTTCGCAAGCTCACCTACTCCAACGAAGCACTGGATAATAACAAACTGCGCCGAGCCAAAAGCAAATGCGCTCTCTTCAAACAGAAGCGACGTAGACAGTCAGAGAAGAGAATCTCCTTGGCAGAGGAACAGAGCAAATGTCGTTGGATGTCACCGCCAAAGAAGAAGGAACAGAGTCCCGTGTCGCCAAAGAAAATACCGGAAACAACAGAGCTTCAATCGTCTACTGAAAGTCAAATAACAACGGAAAAGCCTGAACATCCAGTGATGGAAAAAAGAAAACGTGGCAGACCACGAAAAAAGCCTCAAATAATACCATCATCAAAGGAATCGGTCTCTAAAAATCCCGATAACGAACTTGGGCAAATTATCGAAAGCGAAAAGTCAAATAATGAATCGAAAGTTGAAATGTCATTGGCAATTGAAGCAGATTCTCATTGTGATAGAATGAAGAAGAAAAGCGTGATAGTTGCAGCAGAGGATAACAATTTAATTTCACAATCAATTTGACGGAGATGGAACACTCTCTCTTTTTTGTGTGCGTTTATTTGTGTTGTCCAAAAGTAGAAAAAAGCTAACCTGCTAACCCGTCTGTTGTAGATTATAACTAATTTTGTGCCAAGTTGTGCCAAAAAGTATTTATGTGTCATTATAGTGCAAAGTGTATATAAACTAATTTTAAAAATATTTTTTGCTCCATTTTGTTCCGTTGTGTATAAATCAATAATATTGTAGCTGTAGTTGAGCCTACCAGCAGACGTCATCGAACTTTTGGAATCACCAAACTTGCTATATTTTTGTAATATGAACAACAATAACAATGTTCCCGTTTTTGACGCTAACAATAGTGATAGTGATTCAGATTCTGACTCTGAAAATCTGTTTTCAATAGAAATTGATGTAGAAGACGACTTTTAGTAACATTTTTAAATGTAAGATACTTATTTATAGTCATTTTGAATGCATTGTTATTTTTTACTTATTAATATTAAGGTTAAGTGTTAAAAAAATGAATTAAAAACGTTTGTTGAATTCAACGAGTGCTATCATTATTAATTACCGTACAAGTATCAATAATAAGAGGAAACCAATCTCATATGGGCGGCTAGGGAAGGCGTGGTCGGATCGGTCTGAAACTTGAATATATTTTTATGTGCATCGACACTATCATATGTACCAAATTTCAAGAACCTAGCTTTAAAACTTTAATTTTCGTCGAAAATTCGGCTCGCTGGCCCAATGTGCATGGCTTAAAGTTATCTTAATAATGCCCGCGGGCCTTATGACACTGTGCGTTATGACATGCACCCTTGGCAACTAGTCCTACTCGGAATTTGAACGTGGAAAATAGTAGGTTTTGGAAACATCCAAGTTTTACTGGGATAGCGGCCCTTGATGCGCCTTTCCTGCAAATATGAGTTAACCCAAGTTGTGGAACACTTGTGCTTCCGAGCTTTTGCCGCATTTTTTCCTTCTTCACTATATAATATACGGCTAACGCTCCTGCGATTGTATTGATACTGTCATTGCGCGCCTTTTTGTTTCCCCAATTCATTTCAAATAATTATTTGTTATAATTTGTTTGTCTGTTTTCGTTTTTCACAGCTGACGCATAGAGTTACCACTAAACTTTTTGTTATTTTTCCGTGTTGCATTGGCAACGCTGGCTTTACGCTCGTCGACAGCGAAATATTGAGCATTTTCCGCCGCTAAAAATTGATCTTACGTCGGTACTAGGCTTAAGAGTTTGTTTTAATTTTCATTTTTATTCATATTTAATGGACACAGATAATAAAAAAAAATAATGTAAGAATAAAAAGGGAAAAATGGGAGAACCTTTCGGAACGAGTTGTACAACACAACTGAGGCTGGTAGCATTTACATCTGAGTTAATAAAACTTTAGTGACGTTTAGGCGATGACAGCAATTTCAAAGCTGATAATCAAACACAAATTTAGCAGCACTGAATAAAGTGTTGGTAAGCAACCTGAAAATACATAGTATCTTTCAGCACTGAATAAAGTGTTGGTAAGCAGCCTGTAAATGCACAGTATCTAAAGCAAGATGAATTTTGAATGTGCATCGCGCTGTTCACGCAGCAAGCTAGCAACGTTTTCAACCTGCAACGCTGCTAGGGTCAAGTGAATACCCTAATATTGTTTTTGCCTAACTCTTCAAAACAAAATTGACTTTCTGCCCAAATCTTGTTGGATTTCGGAAGCTAAATCATGTAAAATTATGAGTGTAGGCCTGCTCCCCCCACCCCCCCCTGCCGACGCCCTTGGATGTATCGCACAATTTGCGAACACTTACAACATCGATAGCACGATTATAAAAAAAAAGTGACGCCACGATGACAAAAATCCCATCTCTAACCACTGTCATAAACCGATTTGACAGCCTACGAGAAAATTAGCTGAAATTAATTGTGGAGCGTATTCCAAGTGTGCGAGAAGTGTGGCAGGTTGTCCGTCGACGTCGCGGACGCCGCCAGACGCGCCATTTGGATAAGGAACACGCGCATCATTTCACCATTTCAATTTCCAAGAAATGGAAGAAATGGCGAAACCGAAACAGTCGCCTAGGAACTTGAAGAAGAATTCTCCAGATGTGAAGCTGACGGACTATTCCAATAATTCGAGCGACATTGGTGATGATTCGCAGCCACTGTCGGTATGGAACAAACGATTAAAACTGCAAACTGAATCGAAGGCGACTAGCAATATACAAACAAACAAATCCGAGAAGAAATTGAGTGAACAGAAACCAACAAAAAGTTCATCACTGACTGCGGAAATTCCGGCAACAGATTCTTGTAGTGCTCACTAGCACAGCAGCAGCAACAGCAGCAGAAAATGTAGCATCAGCAGCAGAAAAAATTGCCACATTGCGGTGGGGTTAAGAGTAGTTAATAAAATGCTCATTAAAAATGCATATGCCAATGCTCTCATATACCGTGCATTTTAGACCATTTCAGTTTTTAGTTAGCAACGAAATTGTGGAAGGTGGCAGCCTTTCTGTTGTTCATTTCCTAGAAGCAACTAACTAAAAGAGAAAGATATACGTTCGAAGACACAAGAGACGTTCGTGCGGCCTTCGTCAGAGCCAAAAACCGCGTTTACAAAGCATCATGTAAAGAAAACAAGATCAAACGGCAGGCAAACGAAGAGGAGCACAGAAATGACAATAACACTAACACTTAATTTTAAAAAATTTGTAATAAAAGGAAAAATTAACATAATTTAAAGTAAATTTATATACGTATTTTATTTTATTTGCAATGGATTATTAAAATTTCTGTAAAATATTTTCTTTTGGAATACATTCCTGGTACCTTTCAAAAGGAACCTTCCGTTCTGCCTTCTTTTTCCACATTCTGGACAGTAGATTTTGGAAATCAATATAGGAAACAGAAATGTTAGTTAGCAGTGCAATAACAGAGCCACTGCCTTTTTGCCTTCTATTTTCCACATTCTGGACACAAGATTTCGGAAATCTGTATCGGAAAGGATAATGTTAGTTAGCAGTGCAATAACAGAGCCCCTTCCAAGTAGCTTCTAAATCATAGTTCTATTCATGTCTCGCCCCTATATAAAAACGAAAGGGGAAAGTCAGATTTGGCAACTGGGTGCGTGTCATAACGCCCAGTGTCATAACGCCCAGTGTCATAACGCCCAGTGTCATAACGCCCGTGGGTGCTATGACACATATTTTTGTGTCATAAGGCCCGCGGGCGTTATGGCACTTTCAAAAGTGTCATATCGCCCACTCTCAATAATAAAAGTACCGTTCATTATTGTATTTCTCTAAGCGGCGGGATGTGGTACTTCTGTCTTGTAGCCACTTTTAAATTTGCTCTGACAAAAATCTGGAACAATGTTCAAAAAATTCTCTATTGCACTGCCCATATTGCAGACAAATAGTTAAAAATAATTTTAAAGTGTATCATTTTAGTATGAATTCATTATTATTCAAACTCAAAATTTACTTTGTAAGAGTGCAGGCAAAATTTTTTTAAAAAAAAAATCGCGCGATATAATAAACATTACCAATGCCGAAACAGCAGATATGCCCCATGGCACATTGGGCCAGCGAGCCTATTTTTCGACGAAAATTCAAATTTTTTATAGAAAGTGGTGAGCATGCGAGGTGGATCGCTGTCCAGCAGTCATGTTCGCAAGCTCACCTACTCCAACGAAGCACTGGATAATAACAAACTGCGCCGAGCCAAAAGCAAATGCGCTCTCTTCAAACAGAAGCGACGTAGACAGTCAGAGAAGAGAATCTCCTTGGCAGAGGAACAGAGCAAATGTCGTTGGATGTCACCGCCAAAGAAGAAGGAACAGAGTCCCGTGTCGCCAAAGAAAATACCGGAAACAACAGAGCTTCAATCGTCTACTGAAAGTCAAATAACAACGGAAAAGCCTGAACATCCAGTGATGGAAAAAAGAAAACGTGGCAGACCACGAAAAAAGCCTCAAATAATACCATCATCAAAGGAATCGGTCTCTAAAAATCCCGATAACGAACTTGGGCAAATTATCGAAAGCGAAAAGTCAAATAATGAATCGAAAGTTGAAATGTCATTGGCAATTGAAGCAGATTCTCATTGTGATAGAATGAAGAAGAAAAGCGTGATAGTTGCAGCAGAGGATAACAATTTAATTTCACAATCAATTTGACGGAGATGGAACACTCTCTCTTTTTTGTGTGCGTTTATTTGTGTTGTCCAAAAGTAGAAAAAAGCTAACCTGCTAACCCGTCTGTTGTAGATTATAACTAATTTTGTGCCAAGTTGTGCCAAAAAGTATTTATGTGTCATTATAGTGCAAAGTGTATATAAACTAATTTTAAAAATATTTTTTGCTCCATTTTGTTCCGTTGTGTATAAATCAATAATATTGTAGCTGTAGTTGAGCCTACCAGCAGACGTCATCGAACTTTTGGAATCACCAAACTTGCTATATTTTTGTAATATGAACAACAATAACAATGTTCCCGTTTTTGACGCTAACAATAGTGATAGTGATTCAGATTCTGACTCTGAAAATCCGTTTTCAATAGAAATTGATGTAGAAGACGACTTTTAGTAACATTTTTAAATGTAAGATACTTATTTATAGTCATTTTGAATGCATTGTTATTTTTTACTTATTAATATTAAGGTTAAGTGTTAAAAAAATGAATTAAAAACGTTTGTTGAATTCAACGAGTGCTATCATTATTAATTACCGTACAAGTATCAATAATAAGAGGAAACCAATCTCATATGGGCGGCTAGGGAAGGCGTGGTCGGATCGGTCTGAAACTTGAATATATTTTTATGTGCATCGACACTATCATATGTACCAAATTTCAAGAACCTAGCTTTAAAACTTTAATTTTCGTCGAAAATTCGGCTCGCTGGCCCAATGTGCATGGCTTAAAGTTATCTTAATAATGCCCGCGGGCCTTATGACACTGTGCGTTATGACATGCACCCTTGGCAACTAGTCCTACTCGGAATTTGAACGTGGAAAATAGTAGGTTTTGGAAACATCCAAGTTTTACTGGGATAGCGGCCCTTGATGCGCCTTTCCTGCAAATATGAGTTAACCCAAGTTGTGGAACACTTGTGCTTCCGAGCTTTTGCCGCATTTTTTCCTTCTTCACTATATAATATACGGCTAACGCTCCTGCGATTGCATTGATACTGTCATTGCGCGCCTTTTTGTTTCCCCAATTCATTTCAAATAATTATTTGTTATAATTTGTTTGTCTGTTTTCGTTTTTCACAGCTGACGCATAGAGTTACCACTAAACTTTTTGTTATTTTTCCGTGTTGCATTGGCAACGCTGGCTTTACGCTCGTCGACAGCGAAATATTGAGCATTTTCCGCCGCTAAAAATTGATCTCACGTCGGTACTAGGCTTAAGAGTTTGTTTTAATTTTCATTTTTATTCATATTTAATGGACACAGATAATAAAAAAAAATAATGTAAGAATAAAAAGGGAAAAATGGGAGAACCTTTCGGAACGAGTTGTACAACACAACTGAGGCTGGTAGCATTTACATCTGAGTTAATAAAACTTTAGTGACGTTTAGGCGATGACAGCAATTTCAAAGCTGATAATCAAACACAAATTTAGCAGCACTGAATAAAGTGTTGGTAAGCAACCTGAAAATACATAGTATCTTTCAGCACTGAATAAAGTGTTGGTAAGCAGCCTGTAAATGCACAGTATCTAAAGCAAGATGAATTTTGAATGTGCAACGCGCTGTTCACGCAGCAAGCTAGCAACGTTTTCAACCTGCAACGCTGCTAGGGTCAAGTGAACACCATAATATTGTTTTTGCCTAACTCTTCAAAACAAAATTGACTTTCTGCCCAAATCTTGTTGGATTTCGGAAGCTAAATCATGCAAAATTATGAGTGTATACTTACGAGATTTAATTTAAGAATTTAAGAAATAAATTTATTTTTCTTTCAAATGAAAAATTTGCAAACGCTTGCTCGGTTTTAAACTCAGCTCTGGAATAAGAATAACAGAGACAAAAGAAAACAACAGTGACTGTTATGGTTTTCTGCTAGTTAACAGATGTTGTGCTTCTGTTTACGAAAGCAGAGGCTTACCAGAATTACGAAGCATAGCAGTCTGTAACGAATGATTTAAAAGTGCTGACATTTAGCCTTCCCAACTCATGAAAAAACATAGTTGCCTTTATCTCATGTTGGAAACAACATTGTCACATGGTAAAGGCACATACTCTGAGGTGCCACAGAAATCTCTTTCACCTGAAAAAAGACGTAAATTTCATACAAACTTACGTCAAATTCAGGTGAAAGAGATTTCTGTGGCACCCTAGACTGCTTTTTTTAGCATGAAAATGAATGCTGCCAGAACACGTTGCCTGGGAACACACCTTCCCAAAAGTTTTACTGGGTAGCCGTATATTATATAGTGAAGAAGAAGGAAAAGAATGCGGCAAAAGCTTAATATATTTATGTTCTATGTTATAAAATAAACTTAGAAAAATAATTATATTACCATTTTCAAATATTTTTTTTCCCCAATCAAGCGTTGATTTTGTTTTTGAATTTTTAGTTTTTGGTTTAAATTTTTAATACGAAACTGTTCTCGCATTTTGAAAAAGAATTCTTTTTTTTTATGTTCAAGTTCTATATTATTGAAACATTTTGACATCTCTGCCAGCAAAAATCTCTTTGGACAAATATTGTTGCCATTGAACTTGTTAAAAACTTTTTCAAGCGTTATTTTGTCGACAAAGTCTGCTGATGGCTTCTTCAGTTCACCTTCTGAAACCATATCAACATAAGTATATGTCGCATTTTCTTTATCTGTACAGTCCAATGCCAATCGCCTAATTATATATCCGGAGATATACTCTATCGAGTCATCAGTCAGCTCAGATTCTAATTCAGCTACATTTTCTCCTGCCTCATCTGCTATGGCTAAGTTAGCAGGACACTTGATGAGCTGGACGATTGCATTGAAGCGATATCAATATCCAGCCACGGCACTGGCTCCACCTCGACATTTGCCCTCGTGTCCAAAATCTCTGTATTTCTCGCTAAATTGATGGAAGTTTTTTTTTTCATTAATATTAATAGTTAATTTTAAATAATTGACAAACAATGAACGAAATACTTATCAATCACAATCAAGCGAACGTCACGAACATACACTTTGCAAATCTACTACATAAAACAATTATTGGTATTATTGTTGTAAGACATAAAATCAATTACTATTAACATTGAAGTTGTTACCTATTAGGTACTTGCGTAAGCGGAATTTTAATTGAAGCGGAGTTGGATTGTCGTGCAGACCACCTTTGGACCGCATAGCACCAAAAAAGTGCTCCAGCTGATCCTCTGATATTCGGTTAGTAATTAGGTATTTCATATCGTACCTATCTCCAACGAACTTGGGCAATTCAGTTTAGGAGTTATTACTTATAATAATACCCTTTTGAAAGGGCAATGTACTTTTTCCATTTGGCACTATTATTTCTGGCATTGCTGCCGTCATCTTACTTAGAACATCTAGCTGAGTCTCTAGACTTCTACCCAAAAGGTTGATTTGTTGGAATGCTATTGGATGTTGATAGCATAACGTTAAAAATGTCGAACCAGTCCTTGACCAATTTAATAAAGTCTGGCGTTTCGAATGCATTGTACACATCCAAGCCAAGATTTCACGTTGAGGTGTTCATCCGTTACTTTCCATAATATCGAAAGGTCGGATGATGAAGCGTACTTCATTCATACTTCATACTCACGGTTTGCTGGGTTATGATTTTCCCATCAACCACAAGCCCTGAATCAAGGAAGTGATTTCTTATCAGCTTCACAAGATGGGGGGCATCTGCAACTACGAAAACTTTTTTAGCAGAGTCAGCTGGGTTTTCAAACCATGTTTTGTCTATTTAAAACAAAATTAAACATTTATTTAAGAACTAAAATATTTTATTTACTTAAGACACCTACCAGGAGAAGCTCCAAGATTTGTCCACAATTTATGGTTACCGGGACTCAAGTCGTTAACGATACCGACGACATGATACCCCACAATGTACAGCTTTTCAATTAACTTGTACAGTATGGTCACAGTCATGGGTGTATCAAAATCAAAGTATATCGGCTGTTTCCACGACATGCGTAATCCCTGTGCCATTGCGACTTAAACGTATTCCCGGGGCTCTTGCACTGCTTCAAGAGAGTGATCATATTCATAATTTGCTGCGACTTTCATTTCATCGAAATACAAAATGCTCATTTTGTCCTCCTTATCCATTTCCACGGCGTTTTCCATCAAGGAGATAACGAAGTTTTAAATGCCTGTGTTGCCGCCGATACCAACATATTTTAATTTGTTATAATTTTCATTTAAATTTCATTTGCATTTTATTTTATACGTATCGATATATTTGAATTACTCATATCGATAGTTGTTTAATATCTAAGTTTAAATGTATCGAATTATCTAAATTTGTATCGAACATGCTCGATAATTTTAAGCGTCACTTGGCCATCAGCAAAGAGGGAAAAAAGACGAAATATTTTTTAAGCGCGCATTATACTGAACATTATAAGACTTAATAAATACGTACAACACCGAAAGTTGTAAGATCGAATACAATAAATATTGTGCTTGCGTTTTTAATTGAGTGGAGTCGAGTTAGCGGTGCTCTAAGAAGTCGTTTTCACCCTCATAGTTGATATTGCCGGTCACAGCCTGGTTGGATGTCAACGGAATGCAACCATCTGTCCAAAGTGGATAAAGATGGAAGTGGAAACCTCTTCTTGATCAAGTGGCGATATGCCCGAGGACCAGTAGCATGGAGACATATGGCACTTGATATATCATCGCGATTCCATTGAACTCTTTTACCGCCATTCTCAAATTTTCTAACTTGCGATGTTGTAAAAATCTTGTTAAGGGATTCATTTAGCATCTGCGATTTTTCAAGTTCTTCCCGGAGCTTGGCATTTTCTCTTTTTAAGTCATTGACTACCTTTTGCAAACGTAAATTTTCTAAAGCAAGGCCAGAATCAACAACTTCTTGTCTATAAAATGTATCATATTAATAACCATAAAATAACTCGGTTTGCGAATTAAAATCAGAAACATTGTCACCACAAGCTGATGGCATATGTTCTGTGAAAGCTTGCTTTGCGCCTGGCTTCTGAGGTACAGCAGTTAGCAAAATTCGTCTCCGTTTTGTCTCCGGATAGTAAAAAAAGTCAGAGTCATTGAAATGGCTGGCACTATGACTTGTAAATTGAACGCCTGTGCTCCTTGACCAGAGCTCCCTTCTGCATTCGGGAAGGAATCCCGAAGTTCTCTTACGGCAGAGCATACAATACGTTGTAGTAATTTTTAGATATATTGAGCAATTAAATCCGTGACAAAATAATACACACTGTTAATAAAATAATTGCAGATTATAATAATAATAAGTTTATTCTTTTCATTCTTTTCTTTCTAAGAGTTTATTCGTAAAGAAGAAGACAATAAAACAAACATGCGATGCACAACCTCTTTCGACATTGTTTGCAGGCATACTGTCAAATGTTTGTATCCTCGAAAGAGAGCAGCTGTGGCATTTTGCTTTAAAGTACCATGTAGTTTAAATTCATGGAGTAAATAGCAAAAGGTAGTTTTGAGGCTCCAGAGAACAACGGATGGGGGTCACCATGATCACCACAACAATCCGTTATCAGCTTCTCAAGGATCCGGTGTAAGGATTGCATCACCAAAGCCTGTTGATTTAACCTCGATTCAATAAGTAAGTAGTAGTAGTTGTAGTAGTAGTAGTAGTAATATATTTTATTATTATATAATTAACTCTTCTCTCGTATGTTACATCATTTTTTACATATAAAGTTTTTAATTTTTGAACAATTTCAGTTAATTACAAGACCATGTATGTATGGGGATAAGTTAATATATAACAAATACCAGGCGTGGCTGCTAGCCGTTTGCCTGAACCAAATTCATATTTTAGTGATCTTCGTTGTTATCATTCTCATGAGTCCATAATGAACTGCCTATACCGGGTTGCATCCCTCAGATATGCTATGAGGCTGCCCCAATCACTGCCATTTAGCAAATTGTTGATCTCCGTGGTGTTTAAGCGTGTTTGTCCAAAGTGCAGAACTCTCAGCTCGCTTAACATCGGGCATCGTGCAATGAAGTGCGCTGTATCTTCTGCTTCACCAGTACTGCATAATGTGCAGCGACTGTCCAAAGAGCTGTGCGGCACATAGCTGAGACGTAATACTTCGGTTCTAGCTCGAAATATGAGCGAGATTGCTTGAGCATCAATATCATCCTTGAAATAGTTTGCTGTTCCAAGGTTATAATTCAACAACTTATAGGTACGTCTTGATTCGCTTTGCCGTGCTTTCAGTTCAAAGTCGCTCCTCTCTCTTCTATCTATGCGTTGTAATAGGTTGGTTTGCCAGAAATTCCACGTGCTGCTTTCGTTTTCGAACATGTCAACATTGTATGTTTCTGCCATGGTGCTCCACGCTCTAAAAAACTGCGATCTCGATTCTAGCAAATGTTGCACGACGATTTTGGGTAGTCGCCTGTTGTCCATTTGCATGACTTTGTTTATGTAATTAAAGTGCAGTTGCAAAGTGTACTGAAACAGTGTTGGAAGTCCAGTTTCGATGTGTATGGCATAGTTCGGGGTGTTGAGTGGGAGATGGAAAACTTTCTTAATGTAGAATCTGAGCAATCGTTCCACATCATCATTTCGGCTAAAGCCCCATATTTGGGCCGCGTAGCACATTATTGACCTGGCTGTTGCTTCATAAAGTCGAAATTTAGTGCTGTGGTTGATAATTTTTTTCCCAAGGAACTGCTTCCATGTGCTGTTGATCGCCATTTTCGACTCTTTTAGTCTATATGCCAAGTGTTTTACGAAAGACATATGTGGTGTCAATAACACTCCCAAATATTTGAATTCACTCACAATCTCCAGTTCCTCCCCGTTCAGAGTCCATATGTCAGCTCTTGCTCTTCGCCCTCTACTCTCCCTTATTACCAAAATTTTGGACTTTTGAGTGTTTATCTCTAGGCTCCAGGTTCGACAGTACTCGTACAGAGCGTCAATCATGTTTTGCATACCTAATGGACTATCTGCCAGTAGTACCATATCATCAGCGTACATTAGAACTTTAATGCGTTCCGTTCCCATTTTAACGCCACCAGGCAAGATTGATATTATATCATCCACGTATAGTGAGAAAAGTAGTGGACTTAATAGGCACCCCTGTTTTACTCCGAGATTGGTTGTGAACCATTTGGATAGTTGCTTGCCATCCCACACTGTGGTTTTGTTCTGACAATATAGGCTTTTAACAATATTTATCAATTTGGTTGAGACACCCAGATTGCTAAGTTTAAGGTAGAGGCTGTTTCTATCAATGGTGTCAAAGGCAGCCTTAAAATCCACAAAGAAGGCGTACATTTTCTTCTTTTGTGCCAAGTGGTGGTTTGCAATTGCTGTGAGCGCAAAAATGCTGTCTACAGTCGAGTACCCTTCTCTAAATCCAGCTTGGTGCTCTCCCAGTATATCGTGCACCTTGACCCATTTAGTGAGACGCGCCAAAAAACTGATGTGAATACTTTGGCCACTGCATTGATAAAAGATATTCCTCGATAGTTTTCCGGCTCCAGGGCGTTTCCTTTTTTGAATATTGGATATATTACATTTTTCCGAAAGCTATCCGGCACATTGGCAGTCGCAAAAATGTTGTTGAAAGTGGCTGTCAGCTGACTTATGAAAAGAGGTGAGGCATTCTTGAAGAATTCCGCTGGCACTCTATCCTCTCCTGGGGCTTTTCTAACTTTGCAGCGTGCTATGGCATCCGTTACCTCCACCACTTCTATTTCATGATCCATTTCTAAAATTGTTGTATAGGGCAAAGCAAAATGATGTTGCATAATAGGCATGTTCCTGCAGAGTATTCTTTCAAAATGAGCAGCTAGGGCTTGGACGTCGACCTTGATCACCTTACTTTGACTCGTACCGTTTATCTTTCTCACCAGATCCCAGAGCGACTTGCTGTTATTGGCAATATTCAGTGCTGTCTCCAGATTTCTATAATATCGCGTGCGTGTTTCCTTGCATAGAAACTTGTACTGAGCATTCGCTTCGTGGTATAATTTTTTTGTTCTGAGTGTAGCATTTTTGACGACTTCTTCCAGTAGCTTCATTACATATTTCCTTGCTGACTCACATTCGTGGTTGAACCATGGCTGCTTTCGTATGAACGTATTTGAATGTCGGGTTTGCATAAAGTTAGCTGCATTGACTGTACAATCTATCAAGTACTCAACTGATAAGACATCCCGTGTGGCTGTTCGATGCAAGATTTTATCTAGATTTGTAGCATACCGATGTGCGCAGTTATCCATCCACCGCAGTTTTGGCAACAGTTGGCCTACAGAGTCTTGCGCATCCAGGGGTACGCAGAACTCTACTTTGACTACCAATGGCATGTGGTCAGAGAAAATCTCATTTTTCACCTCCATGTCGGCTACGTATTGGTGCCAGCTCCCGTTAATTAGGCAGTAGTCAATTGTCGAAGCGGCTTGTGCTCTTAGAAAAGTAAAGTTCCCTTTTGCATCGCTACGAGTTCTCCCATTTAGCACTGTCATATTGCAAGATTCACAAAATTCTATGATCTTCTTGCCATTTCCATCTAGAGTATTGTCTTTGGCAGCTCTTATAAGGTTTGCGAATTTGCTATTTGACTGCATATCCTCTGTAAGCACTTGTTCTTTTGCTATGCGCGCATTTAAGTCTCCAATTATCATTACATTCGATAGTTCTGACAGCTGCAAAGTATCGTAGAGTTTTTCGTAATCTGATGGCCACCGATTGCAATTAACATACGTCGGTATAATATATAGGTGATCTTCTTCAGTGGTGACGTGGACTATGGTTGTATTTACTCGTTCCGTAAAGGTGCACTTAACATTTGCTCTCAGCTCACGGCGAATTCCGTAAAGTACACCTCCGCTGGCTCTTCCTCTTCTTGCAGATCTGGTTGCGGGCTCAAAATGCAATATAAACTCGTTAAAATATGGCTCAATCCTTTCTATGGTGTACTCAGCAAAGGTTTCAAAGAGGAAGAACATATCGTGGTCTTTTACAAATACGAAGAAATGTGCCTGGTTTA
Source organism: Drosophila recens (assembly GCA_037043495.1). Lineage (NCBI taxonomy): Eukaryota > Metazoa > Arthropoda > Insecta > Diptera > Drosophilidae > Drosophila > Drosophila recens. The sequence continues at coordinate 104,780 of JBAMBJ010004263.1, forward strand.
GTTTATTCTGCAATCCAGATATATTATATGCTAGTATCTTAAGGCTAGTATTAAGGGAATTATGGGCTACTTTTTGAATCATTCGTTTTGGCTTTGACCGTTTTTTGGAGCCTTAGATTTTGTGAGTAGGACGTCATATTGAAAGATGCCTGTTTCCAAACAAATGCCGTACAATTGATTTATTTCTGCTGATGCTGACTGGCCTTTATGTAAAAGCTTTTTGTTGCTGTCAAAACGCATCCACTTGCCATTAATATTGATTGAGTCACTTTTAACAAAAACTTTGTGTGCGCTGTTTATGCTCGTGAGCTCTCTCTTCAATTGCAATAATACATTTTTCTGTTCTTGTTTGTCCATGCTCAAGTCTCGTTCTATATAGATAGATGTCCCAGCTAATTTTCTTGTGTTTTTAAGTATCTCTTTTGCCATTTGCTCAGTTTCCAATTCTACTACAATGTCTGTCTTATTATTTCTTTCAAATATTACACGTGTTTCTTTTATTGAAGCTGAATCCACTTGCAATTTGGTTCTGAGAAGCGTTTCCACACTTGCCTTTGATGTCTTGTCTTTCATAAGTCCTCTTATAATTAGAGACTTTGCTTTGTTATGCTCTACAAGTCTGTTAAGCTCTATGCGATCTCTGGCCCTTTCTAATTTGATTTTCTCAAGCTCTGCCTTGAGCTCTTGGTTTTCCTGCTGCAGGTTTTCAATCTTTTCCGTTACGCCTCCGATCTGCGTCTTAAGTGCTCCTATGTCCTCCTTGGTTGCTAAAGTGTTAGACAGGCTACTTATTTGGTGCTCAAACCTGTCACTCATCTGCTGTATAGCACCCATAATATTTTGCAACGTATTATCTGGAGAGACATCTGGCCGCTTCCGCTTCTCCGGCTGTGCTGACTGCATGACTGATGTAAGCAGCGATTGATCTGTGCTCAAAGGTAGTGTTCTGGTGTTTTTAGAGCTCATAGGAGTGTTTGTATTGACAGGTGACCTTTGTGTCATCATTAAGCGTTTAGTGGTAAATGGGAGCCCTTAAATTATGCAACAAGGTTTACCTATGATCGACAGGGATTTTTAATTTTGGTGCCGTCCTAAAAGTATGCCCCAGAATCTTCCTTCCGTGCTGCTCAGGGTTCACAGGCCTTTGACTCTTGTCTCTCTCTTACAATCCACTTAGACGAAGCAACGCTGATTCTGGGCGTACACACACACAAACCAGTTGTATGGGAAAACCTCTGTATCTTTTAAATTCTTATTTGAATTCTGCCCGAAATGTTTTTTTTAACTTTATAATGTTCTTTACTGTTATTGTTTATTTGCCTTTATAGTTTTTAAATAAAATCCTAGTAGCAAATGCTCTTTAAAGATGCAGGCTCTCCTCAGTACTCTCACGATCCACAACACAAAACATAAACACAAACACTTGTTTATGCTACAATTATTGTTTACATTTATTAATTGAGTTTTATTTAGCGTCTCTGATATATTTGAGTTGTTTTTTATTGCTCAACTTGAAGTGTGGCCCGAACAGAACTAATTGACACAAATTCTCTATTTATACGATCCCGAATATTAATAGTTTTTCGGATTTAAGTTGCATCGCTTACTAAACGCGTCCGTTCGCCAGAAGTTTGACTATTCAATAAGTAAGATTTGGGGGGCTTGTTTGCTCGAGCCCTATTCTTCGAATTTGGATAGCCTGGACGGCAGTTAAAAAAAAAGAGCAATAAGGCACGCCCAGGTTGAGCTCAATTGGTCAGTTGGATCAAATCGCCATCTTCATCAAAGTCATATTCCTGGTCTGAATCCGCGGGTGGCGGGCGCTGAGACACGGGTGGCAGGTCTTGAGCCGCTGGTGACAGGTCTTGGGCCTCGGGTGGCTGGACTTGGCCGCGGGTGGCTGGTCATATGCCGCAGGTGGCTGCACGGATGACAGGTCAGAGGCCGCGGATGCCTGGTTATGGGTGGGTGAATTGGCAAAGAGCAGACGTTTAGTGAGCGAGCCCCGGAACCTATTGGCTTGGTTGAGACCAGCTGCTTGGATCGCCAATTTGGTCCGGGTATATCGCCTGCTAAGCCCTTTGGCCGTCAATGCATCCTGGTAAGCCGGGCAGCCGTCCCAGTTAGCTTTGTGACTCCCGTTACAGTTAGCACATCTGCTGTCCTTCTCAGATATTAGGGAGCAATCCCTAGTAGTGTGAGAGCCTGCGCACTTACAGCAGACTTTGTCCAGTTTCAGGCAGTCGCTTGAAATACGGGACAGATTCTTAAAAGCAGCCAAGGGTGACCAGTTTTGGGAAGTCTTTATTGTTCTCTTGGTGATCCAGCTCAATCCGGAATTTGCTGGTTGGCCGCCCAGAGATGTTGCCAAATTTATTAAAAATGCTCAGCGGTGTGAAACTGAGTCCCTGGATCTTACCCAGTCCGTTGCAATTTTTGGTAGTAGACCACTAACAGAGGCCGTGAGCCTGGGCCTTAGGACTTGGTCACCGTTTCTCAGTTTGTGAACTCGCACCAGATCTGCGATAGCCTCAACGGTAGGCTTCGCCACACAATCGAAAACAATGGCACTTGAGCACCCACCCTAGACCTAAAGCTGTTGCCAGCCTTGGTGATAGCTTCATCGATGAAGTCACCTATGTTTTTGATCCCAAAAATATTAATAAGAAGGGATGCCTTATTGCAACGGCGCTTGCCTGGCGGCGGCGATGAGTGCAAAGCAGTGGAGGGTAGAGCGTCATCTGCAGGCACTGGGCGCCGCGCGTTAAAAGGGTTTGTAGACCCCGTACTTTAAGAAAGTACAGTGGTCTATTAACTTTGTCACAAAAGAAAAAATGTGCGTAACAGGCAGAAGGAGGCTTGGCAGACCCCATAAAGTATATATATTCTTGATCAGCATCAACAGCCGAGTCGATATAGCCATGTCCGTCTGTCCGTCTGTATTGACGCCTAGATCTCAGAGACTATAAGAGCTAGAGACTCCAAACTTGGTATGTAGGATCGTCTATATTGCAAGCAGATCGAGTTTGTTTTAGATTTTGGATCGGACCACTATATCATATAGCTCCCATAGGAACAATCAGTTGAAAATCAAGTCTTAGTATGGAAAACTTTTTTGCTGTTTGAGATAACTGAACTAAACTGACAGAATATGCATATGGGATAGTCCCATACATACTGACCAAATTTGGTTGGAATCGAACTACTATATCATATAGCTCCCATAGGAACAATCAGTTGAAAATCAAGTCTTAGTATGGAAAACTTTTTTGCTGTTCGAAATATTTCAACCAAACTGACAGAATATGCATATAAGATGGTCCCATACATACTGATAAAATTTGATGGAAATCGGATTACTATATCATATAGCTGCCATAGGAATGATCAGTCGAGAATCAAGTCTTAGTATGAAAATTTTTTTTTTGTTTAAAATAACTGAAATAAACTGACAGAATATGCACATCGGGTGGTCCTTTACATACCCACCAAATTTGGTTGGAATTGAACTACTATATCATATAGCTCCCATAGGAACGATCAGTCCAAATAAAGTCTTAGTATGAAAATCTTTTTGTTGTTTGAGATATCTTAACCAAACCGACAAAATTTGCATATGACATGGTACTATACATCCTGATCAAATTTGGTTAACATCGAACCATTATATCATATAGTTGCCTTAGGACCGATTGATCGAAAATATAGATTTAGAATGAAATTTTTTTTATTTTCTTAACCGAATTCATAGTTTGGAAATGATTTACGTTTTTTACGTTTTGTTCGCACACTCGACTGTAGCCGACTGGAGCCCCTTTGTTGGGCGAAAAGTACTTTTAGTACATATCTATATTAAAATTTGTCGCAATTATTATTATTTATTTTAAGCAGTGTTTGCTTTTCCATAGTAAGTACGGGGTCTCCGACAGTCGAGTATGCTCGACTGTAGCACCGTCGACTAGTTTGATACTGTCGAGGTCCTGTAGGCCTCTGTGGCCAGGGTGAGCTCCTGGATGATGATGCTGGCTGCGTCGTTTGTTTTATTTTTTTTAAAACATGACAAATGAAAAGAAAAGCATTTCATTCTGATGAATTTAAAAATACAGATAATGCGGACTTTGAATGGGTAAGGAGGTGGAAATTCCTCCAGCGCAGTGAAACAACATCCCCACTAGGTAAGATGGGACCAGCGAAATGACACGTTTTAGAAGTTGGTTAAGAAAAATTCTTTTGAGTCGTCCTGGTCTGGGCTTGTCAGCATCAAAGGCTAGTTATGATAGTTTCGTGTTCTGGTTAGAAGCAAACTTGTCCTTATGCTTGTGCAATAGGTGCGTTGATAAATTAGTGGTGTTCCCACTTGTTTTCAGAATTATTTGCACAGATTGCCCTGAGCCATGTTGTCCTTTATATTGGAATAATTTGCCTTAACCAATTTGTAATCCATTCTTGACCCGACTTGCACGCACACAATACACGCAATAAAAATTAGAGTTGTATCGTATTGTTCGGACAAAGTTCGATTGAACTTAGGCTTTGGCCATGCATTGAGCGATGAGCGACTCTTTAGGACTCTCATTATGTCGGAGTTTCGGGCAAGAGGTTAATCTCCGGAGATTCGTCTGAGTATTTTGCAGGCAGTGAATTGTATCTTTCGGAACAAATAAGGGGCTGCAGTGCCCCAGATTGACGAGCCATATTTCCAAATTGGCTGGGTCATAACTTTAAATATCAAAAGTTTATTGGACAAGAGTAGTCGCGAGCTGGGCTTTAAAAGCCAATCCAAACGCTTTCTTCTAGTGTTAATTGTACCTAGTAATTTTCGAACATGCTCGTTCCAGTTGAGGCTTTTATCCATGATATTTTTGCGCACTGACAACTTTAAGCAGTCTGCCCTCAAAAAGTATTGGCTATATGTGGCCAAAATATCATCGCTCTTAGACGGAGTCGTCATGTCACTCGTGAAGACCTTGTACAACGCTGGGCTTAGGACACTACTCTGGGAAACGCCAGCTCTTATTTTCCGTCGAGGTGGCTCTGCCATTATTGTGAATCAAAAGATAGATCATATTGCTCTCCCAACCATCATTACACAAGCTGTCCAATATATCCCCAATAGTATCTCCTTCTCATTGCCGGTGATTGGAATGCCAAACACAGCTGGTGGGAAAATTCTGGTGACTGCAATCGGGGCAATAAACTTATAGCCTGTCTCAGGTCTCACAATTATAATATCCTAGCCACTGGCTCCCCACTCACTTTCCGTATGACCAGCGCAGAAGACCCTCTGCTATTGATTTTGTCATCTACTGTGGCATCCAAACTAACTGCTTACATATCGAATCTCTCCTTGACCTTCGTTCTGACCATCTTCCACTGACAATTAACCTTTCCAATAAACCGAATGGTATTCCATTCAATAACCCACTCTCTCGGCAAATCCTTCTATTAAAAAGTTACACCTATGGCTCAATCAAAACATCCATATAACCACTGAAATCTCTTCTGTTCTTGACATTGATGATGCTGTTGACATTCTTACAAGAAACATTCACCAGGCAGCCACCTTTGCTTCAAACAATTCCGCCTACTTGCCAACAATCAGCAGGTTCCGCATCCAATAACTCCCAATCTTCGCATACCAAATTTACTTATTTCCAAAAGATTCTTTAAATAAATCACCTAATGCTTCGTAATGTTGAAGTCAGAAGTTTGCATAGAATAGCCTCTAAATGACTTAAAAGAGCTCTCGAAGATAATAAAGCCAGACGCATAGATCGAACCCTCTTTTCCATTGATCCCAAAGAGACAGCATGCAAAAGCTTTGGACACTTACCAAACAAATAGAAAGACAACTAAAGCCTAACCTCCCAGTCCGAACCTTTGTCTATATCTCCAGTGATGCTCCTAGCTGGTGCAAAACTCCTTTGCAAAGCTGAAGCCTTTTCCCTTCATCTCAAAATTCAAAACTGCATAGCCACCTCCCCTCTGCCTCTACAAGATACACCCAATTTTCGTCCTGTTATCCTTCATGAAATCAAAAATATAATTAAAAGGCTTGATAAAATTGACAACAAAGCTATCAAGTGTCTCCCTGACTCTGCTCTTTTATATCTCATCCTTATCTTTAATAATGTCCTCCGCCACGGTCATTTTCCTCAACAATAGAAAATGGCTGTTGTTACAATGATACCTAAAGCTGGCAAATCCACTAAGAAACTTGCTTCCTATCAGCTTTATATCTGATTTCTCCAAAATTCTGGAACGCCTCCTACTAAAACGATTATTTGAATCACCTGCTTTTCTAAGTCTATTCCTAACCATTAATTTGGTTTTCGCTACCAACATAGCTGTAATCAGCAGCTGGCCCGAGTCACACAATTTAACGAGTATGGCATCCTGGCCTCCTTTACAAGCTTAAATCCATCCAATCTCTTGCCCTGTATGCAGTGCTATCTAATTATTTAGCTGACCGGTCCTTTATGGTTGAATCCCACAAGGGTGCAAGATCGACGCTCAAAAGCATTTCGATAGGTGTTTCGCAGGGTAGTGTCTTGGGACCTATAATCTACACAGCTTACACTGCTGATCTACCAACTCCCGATACTATAAGTGTCAACCCTCCTCTTAATACTGTTTGCTTGCTAGCCACCTATGCTGATGACACAGTTGTCATATCAGCTTTTGAATTTGTCACCTCTAAAAGTACTATAATAATATTGGTTCATAAAAATAAAAACTGTAAAACTTTGTTATTATATTATTTTTTTTCACTCATTATATCTAGCCCTTTTTTATGGAAGCTCTTAATTTCTTGGGTCTCTTTCACATTTCGTCTGCCATTCTAACGATTGCTTCGGTCCATAAGTCGTCATTTATCTTCTCTGAATTCCGACGTTTGCGCTTAGATGAAGCAAAGGATAAAGCAAAGGATGAGGCAGAAGTTGAAGCTAAATTCTGCGAGTCTGAAGAATTGCTCGACTTCTCTTGAAATAAGTTTGAAATATCTAATAATAAAAATTATTTGAAAATTAGTTCATTATTAATACCATTGTTTTCCACGACTTGGTTCTCGAAATTTATAATATTCTGTCGATATGGGTATAAAGCTCCCAGATGGATGGAGCGCCGCCACTTGGTCCTATTTTGTCTTTTTCCACTCTGAAATTGCACTATTATAGATTCTTTGAAATCATCTTCATACCTGTTTTTCCTGGTTAGGTTGTCTATTTTTAACTTTACGTCTTTGCCTGTAACTCCAGTTATTTTTAGCTTTGAGGCTCTTTCGCGGTAAATGTGCGAGAGACATCGAGACATCGTCTCTGCGTACACAATCTGAGCGGGTAATAGGTTGTGCGTCTGAGTTGGTGATTTCGCGATTAATCGCTGCCGCTGATGCTTGTTCAGCTGTTTCAACGGTGTAGTATTTGCTGGACTACATGTTTTGCATCCGACAGTATCAGTGATATCGTCCAGTGCCTTGCTTGCAAATGTCTTGTCTTTTTGTGATGCAGTTTTTGCTAATCCGTATGTCAATGCTAGGTTCTTTTTTAGCTTCCGTCCTGCCTGCAAACAGGAAAGAAAGACACTACGATTAATTACGTGATAGTGGGAGTTATTCACGAAAGGAATCGTCACCAGTCTTTGAGAATGTTCCCCAGGACTGGATTGCTTGAATGAGCACAGACAAACCTCCGGTAACTGCTCCCAAGTAGTCACCCGCCAACAATCGTGGCACTACGGCCATGCCCCCCTTCAGCAGACAGTCAATCCAAGTGTTGAAAAATGTATTTAGTTCGATATCCTTATTTTAAATCGATATCTTACCGACAATTTTAAATAAAGCGTAGTACGCTCTAGCTGAAAACATTTTTGACGCTCAAAATGTTCGATGCTTTGAAGTCCGGCTTTACAAACTTCAGTGTGGCAGCCTAATACCAAAAATCACTAAAAAGTTGAGAGATTGTTGGTCTTATGCTACTGTGGTCACACTGTTGCCTCAGCTGTGCCCAACAAACAAATAAATAACATTGATAACAACAAAAAAGAGAAAATGGATCAAATGGACAGAATAAGAGCAGTAGCAGCGACTAGTACCCTAATTATTAAATTAAAAATTATTAAATATAAAAATCCCTTCAAAATATTTGTTGTGGGTCAAATCCAACAATATTGGCCTCTGTTGAACCTCTTCAATCAGTCTAATTCGCTCTTTGTGTTCAAAGATCTCAAATCGGCTTTTATTTTGCTGCTTGTTGGTCGCAGGATCTGTCAAATATCACTGCGGACGGCAGTCCGCGCTAGTGACGAAAGCAGCACGAAGTGTGCCAAAGCGACTAGCATATATACACAGGAAGAATGGAAAATTTGCTATGTCTGTCCGATCAAGTCGAGTATATACCGATCGAAAGGTATCAATTAAACTTACAAACGTGCATACTAAGACTTTTGAAAACTCACCTGGTTCGTGAGATAAACAGGTGTAAGTGGGAGCTAAAATTGAAACCCCCGTAGCATGCAAACTATAGAAGCTACAGATGCGATCTATATATCGTTGAAAAGGTATTTCGAAGGGCATACCGTCAACGTTTTTTTATTAAGTAAAAAGGTAAACAGCTACAGGTGAAATAAGGTATTTTTTTCCACATTTTGGCGATTTTAGAAAAATCTTCACATGAAATCACTTTAAAATATGTTATATATTATAGGCAATTTAATTCCGCGTTTTTTGACATATAACACATATCTGTCAAAATTCGTTTGGACAAGATATTACCTATTAACTGAATATACCTTTTACCTTCACACTACTGCATGTAAATATGCAGTATATATGTACACTGCTTGCAGCGTAATGCGGAAATAAACTGCTTGCAAGTGGTGAATTCTTTTTGCGGCAGATAAATCATTTTGTAATCAAAAATATAGAATCGTTTTTTCAATGACTTTTTCGAAAAATCGCTAGTTTAGCGGGAAATCGCTATGAACCGCTAAAATTTAAGCCCCCATAGCATCCAAATAATAAAGCTACAGATGCGATCTATATATCATTGAAAAGGTATTTCGAAGAGCTCTTAGGCATACCTTAAAATTTTTTTTTTAATTATAAGGGTAAACAGTTACAGGTTAAATAAGGTATTTTTTCCCACATTTTGACAATTTATGGAAAATCTACACATCAAATCACATCAAATGTTGCAATTTTAAAATTTCTGATGTCTTATTAAAAAATTTCTGATATCCCATAAAAAAAACCTCTTTACGAGGTAAAAGTCTAGTGACGAAAACATTTTCATGCCCCAAAATTTCTGATATCCAATTTTGTGACGAATAATATTAAGTTTTACACATAAATTATTTTAAACAAAATTTTGGCACTCGGCACATTGCGCTAAAATGTCTTAATTCTTCAGACCAAATAAAACTCACTGTTTTGCGCAAATCCAATTTTAGCGGCTTTTAGCGATTTCCCGCTAAATTAGCAATTTTTCGAAAAAGTCGTAGAACAAACGTTTCTAGATTTTTGAGCGGGAACAAGTCCTCATTCAAACTTTTAAGCTAAATCAACGATTTGATCCTAACAAACAGACAAACAAACAGACAAACACACAGACTGACTTTTCATCTCATTTTGAGAAGGGCACCAAAAATTTAAAATTAATTATCTTATGAACCAGTGATCGGATTTTGATGATGAAGGTGTCATTCGACGCGTATTTTTAATTAGAATAGTTAAAAATTAAAACAAAAATCAAAAAGGCTCCAACGGCCCCATGAGCTCCAATCATTTAACTTTTGCCCCTCCCACTTACACCTGTTTATCTCACGCAGCAGGTGAGTTTTCAAAAGTCTTAGTATGCACATTTGTAAGTTTAATTGATACCTTTCGATCGGTATATAGCTCTGATCGGACAGTCATAGCAAATTTTCCATTCTTCCTGTGTATATATGCTAGTCGCTTTCGCACACTTCGTGCTGCTTTCGTCACTAGCGCGGACTGCCGTCCGCAGTGATATATAATTAGCAATATAAAAAAAAAGTATTTGTTGGACATAGAAAGTTGTAAGCCCTCTTAGACAGCTGTGAGCATAAAATTAAAAAAAAAAAAATTAGGGGCGGATATGGGGCCACGCCCACTTTTTCAAAAAATTTCGAAGGGTTTTTATAACACTAGAAAAGAAACCGCATCAAAATATCTTGCTTATTTTACGAGTTTTTAAGGCCCTGTTCTCTTTCAGCAAAAAATTTTTTTCGACTTTTTTTTTTTGCATATTTTTATAGCTTGGACATTTAAGAATATAACCCTAAAAGGGTTTTTTGATATTCGAAATACTTTAGAAGATATGGCCATTTTTATCCAGCAATGTTAATGTTAATGCAATGTTATTTTTTTTTTCAGACGCTCCTGAGGGCCGGAATCGTGGCCGCCAGCACCATGCCTTTTTTTTTGAGGGCCAACTTTGACGGTGTCATCATCTATGGACAGCCCCTATATCGCGGCGAAAAAAATTTTTTTATTTTCCTTCATTCATTACTAATTCAATAAAAAAAAACAAAATTCAAATATCTTTTTGCGTTTTCAAATGAGAATTTTTTCAAAAAAGGGGTCCAAAAACAGAAAGCTGAAGGAGAATAGGGCCTTAATAAATGACACAAAAACAAGTCAAATTCTCCATACGAAAAGCGAGAAAGTTAGCACTGAAAAATTGTGAGGTTACGTGCTAAAAAATTGGATTGGGAAAAAGGCGCACCGAGGCGCACCTTGAGGTAAACTATTCTGAATAAAGAAATATTGACTCTACAACATGGATATGGACATGGACTCACTTTCAACAACTTTCAACATTTTTGTTAAACTCTTCCCAAAGTTTAACTTTACTTTCCAAAATTAGACATTGACACCACTTGCTAAATACACAAATTATTAAAAAGACACGTACAAAAACAACAATCTATAAGCAGAAACACGTAGTACAAAAATGAGCAGTTAACATCCATTTCAAATTGGTATTTATAAAATGATTCTCTTTTATGTGTTTCAATTTGAAAATTCACTTCAATTTTGCTGTTAACAAAAGCACGCGGACATCGGTTGAAACAGCTGACTTTAACAGCTGGTATCTTAACATTGGCCTGTTATGTTAACATTTCTGGTATGTAACATAACAGTTTGAAGTGTTTATTACATGTTAGCATTAAAAAACCATACATTTGCATACTTTTGAAAAATTAATAAATGACACTTTTTCGGTAAAATACCCCATAGTGCAATGCAAAACGTTGAACTTCTTGTGCATAGGAACTCGTATAATGGAGTAGGCTAATATTTCTTAATCTAATAGATCTTCGCCTGACTCCTAAAAGCGGTTCGATAAAGTCAGTTAAGAACTCCTCGAATTTATTTGGGAAACTCGCCGACAATTGTACGTATATGCGTTTCGTCCTATTAGTCGAAAACGACCGCACCATGTCCTTGCACTTTTTAATATTGAGATCGCTATCCACTTGTCTCAGCTGATTTGTTGAAGGGAACAAAAACAGCGCAATTCTGTGGTATTTTGTAATGTAATACCGAATCGATACTCTGACTCAAAGACAAACATAGTAAACAAATCCAGAAAACACAATCTATACATATACATGTATATTCAACTACACAAATCTAATATAGCCATGTAAATTTTTACGCTTACATTATCATCTTTAGAGCCAATGCTCGAATTATTTTTCATTGTCCTACTGTATCAGTGTTGCCGATTTGTCCTTTTTGCGGACAGATTTGACCATTTTGAAACTGTGATTTCCTGAAAATTTTTAAAACGTCCCTTATCCGGAAAAAATGCCTTTTTTTTATTAAGTTTTACTTTATCCATTATTTATCCTTTTTTCATTGTACTAAGTCGCTCATATAATTTATCAAATACATGTAAGCGTCATCTAATGTATTCATTTTTGGATCGTCGAATATCTTTGAAATTTAAAAAAATAATTGATGCATTTCCTGTGGAAAATATTTTACTGGCTAATAAAGAGCAAATACTTTCAATATTGTAGTCATTTTTAGAGCTATGATATTATTTTTTAATTATTTTTATATGTATTAATAAGAAAACATAGTTTGTCCAAATTTTTTGTCCTATAAAAAAAATCTGGCCGTTTTCTGTGTTGTTTTTTGTCTTAAAGCATAGTACGCAAACTCAAAAAAAGGCCTGGCGTTAACCCAAACTCCATATAAAAAAACACTGGCGTAAAGTGAAGAAGAAGAACTTGATATTTAGCTACGCTCGGGTGACCGCAGACTAAATAAAATAACAGAGCTGTTAAATAAAATAACAGAATGGGCAGCACTGTTTGAAACAGCTGACAGGCCCAGCGAAACATCAAACTGTTTAGAGTTTCGCTGGGTATATCCATCTCACTCTCTCACATAACTTCCAAAAAATGGCCGCAACGTTGACAAAAAACAGCGACATTGACAATAACGACGACAATATTAATGAATTATAAGCAAGAACGAAAACTAAAATTGTTTTTATAGACATAAACCAAAGACTTTGCATTTTTTCATTAATATAGAGCAGTGGTCGGCACCAACACAGTCATATGTTTGCATTGCGTTAGTGTGCATTTTTGTTCGCCTAACAGCAGAATAACAGCGACGTTAACAGAAGCAAATCGTAGCAGTGTGTCGTACGTGAGCGTACGTGAGCGGCAGCGCAGTCGCCACGCAAGTTTCCTATGCCTACGGGATAGGGCCGTGCCGAGCCCTGATATAGAGAGAGAATCCACGTAAAAGTTCAAAAGCGATGGGTGCACCCAATACCCGCTGTACTTGCGTGCCATCGCATATTTCTCCTCTATTAAATTTAATTTACATTTTTCATTGCCTATTCTCTCCTCTTTTATCCAAATCAGTTCTGCATGTTCAAATTTAAAATAAACCGCCGCTGACGCATAGAGTTACCAATCAACTTTTGGTTTGGGCTTACGCTCGTCGACAGCTAAATATTGAGCACTTTACGCCGCGTAAAATTTAGTTAGCTTGCGTACTAAGCTTAACCGGCCATTTTTTTGTGTAGAGCCGTTGGCAACACTGTACTGTATATTAAAACAAATCAGTAGTACTTTTTTTCTAATGGCAGTGCTTGATTCACACATTAAACACTGTTGCGTACACATCGACAAGAGCGAGAGCAGGCACGTGCGAGACTCTCTCTCGATAATAAAGATTTTCATAACAGTGTGAAACAGTATCATACGAAAAGATTCGAATTACACGACAATTAGCTTTGCAATGTGAAAACATATTTTGTTATGTTTTCTGATGATTTGCAAAATACGTCACAGTGTTTACATTGGCAACACGAAATAAATCAGTGTTTAAAATGCTTCAGTCGAAACAGCAAAAGTTACAAAATTTTGACTTTATTCTGCTTTGACTGTTTGCAACTGTTCAATATTAGCTGCTGCTTCTGCTTATGCTTCTGAAAAAAACAAAAGTAGCAGTCGAAGTAATATCAAAACACAGTTTTCTACAAAAGTCGAAGCAGCAGCAGCAGTCGTCGTTTGATAATTTTTTAAATTGCTTTGCTTCTGCTTTCTGGCTGCTTCGAAAGTCGAAGCAGCAGCAGCAGCAGGCTTTTTAGAATATTGAAAATTTATTTGCTTCTGCTTTCTGGCTGCTTCCAAAGTCGAATCAGCAGCAGCAGTAGGCTTTAAAGAATATTGAAAATTTCTTTGCTTCTGCTTTCTGGCTGCTTCGAAAGTCGAATCAGCAGCAGCAGTAGGCTTTAAAGAATATTGAAAATTTCTTTGCTTCTGCTTTCTGGCTGCTTCGAGAGTCGAGCATTTAATTCATTAGGTGTTGTGAGTTAATTGAAGCAACATCGTTTCTGAAATTTTATTTTTACCATGGAGCGAAGTGAAATTTGGAACTATTTCGATAACAATGTAGATGAGGGCTTAGCTACATGTAAAAAATGTAGAAATAAGTTAAAAAATAATAGACTTTCCAATTTAAAAACACATTTAGTAAAATTGCATAAAATAACTTTAAATGTCGCGAGTGTCGAGCAGTTCGAAACAGCATCGTCTAATTCTTCAACAAAATTAATAAAAACAATTAGAAAAAAAAAATTAAAATTGAAGTGAATAAAAAGGTACTGTTAAGATCGTACATTGGATTGGTAACGGAGGACAGCATTCCTTTCAATGTTTTAAACTCTCAAAACATGAGAAATATCGTTGATCCGATTTGTAAAGGACTTAAATTCGCTGACGGAAAAAAGCTGACATTAAATGCATCAAACTGCAAAAAAACCTTGCAAACAGTGGCAAACAATATAAAAGCGCACATAACATCTGAGGTGAGAAATAAATTATTATCATTAAAAATAGACTGTGGCACGCGACTGACAAGAAACATTTTTGGCATAAGTGCACAATATATTAGTTCGGCTCAAATAAAATCCCTAATATTGGGCATGATTGAGCTCAAAGGTGAAGGATCTAGCACTGCCAAAAATCTTGCCGCTGAAGTTTTAAAAGTGCTAAATAAGTATAGTATAAGCTTAAACCAAATAGTTTCTATTACTTCTGACAACGGTGCAAACATGCTTAAGACAACCAATATATTGTCATTTGTTTTCGAGGAAAATATTGACGAGGACGACGAATTTTGCACTAACGAAGAATATCTGAAAAAAATTGAAAATATAGAAAAAATGCCAAGGGTATTTATAGGTAATATTGAAGTCTGTCGATGTGCTGCGCATAACGCTCAACTGGTCGCTCTCGATGTGGTCAAATCATCGGATATGCTGAAATATCTATTTAACTGTCGGAGCATGACGAAATTTATAAGAAAAACGTCAAATGGGTTTCGCGAAATATTTGAGCTAAAACAGCTAAAAATACCGCAGCTGGATTGTCCGACTAGATGGGGATCGACATACACAATGTTAAACGACTTATTAGTGGCTAAAGATGTGTTAACGAAAATTAAGTCAACTAATACCAATATCGAAGAAGACAATTTTGAGGTGGATGCATCGTTTTGGGACTTTATTGAAAGTTACTGCTTAGTTTTTGGGCCCTTGCAAAAAACAATAAAGAAATGCCAAGAGGAACAATTGCATTATGGAAATTTTTATGCCCAATGGCTAAAATTTAAAATTTGCACTGAAAAAATTGTAAATGATGCAAGTCACGAAATGATTAAAACCATTGGCGAAAGGATTCTGAGGGCAATTGAAGTGCGATCCAAAACATTGTTAAACAATAAATTTTTGACATCGTGTTTATTTTTGGACCCTCGTTTTCAGCATACCTTAACACCACAACAAAGAAATGATGCAGTTTCTCATTTAAAATCGATATGGGACAGAATATACGAAATAAATCCGGCTGGTTATTTAAGCACAACACCAAATTCGGGCTCTTATCAATCTCTGAACCGCTTTTTTGATGAAGAAGACGAGCTGTTGAATGAGTTTTTAGTGCAAGGGATCCAAACGGAGGTCAACAGCACATTCGACGTCTACTCAAAGATTGAAAATCTCCAACTTCCATTCCAAAGAATTGATGTGGACGTTCTAGCATTTTGGAAAGGAAAGCAGTTGACTGACCAGGAGTTACATGCAATAAGTAATATTTGCTTTGCTGTACCACCAACTCAGGTAAATACGAATGTTTTAATAAATGAATGCTAATAGTTTCATGAATTTATTTTGTAACAGGTGACGATTGAACGAGCGTTTTCGACATTAAGACTTGTTCTTACTGATTACCGAAATCGACTAAGTCAGGAAGTACTTGAGAACATATTGTTGGTCAAATTGAATCCTAGCTTTCTGGACTCAGCCATTGATACTTTACCTCTTTTTCAAGACGTCGAAGATATATAATATGAAACAACAACAGCATTTGTGCAACAAGCCGCCGCCACTATTGTGTGTGTGTGTGCGCGGGCTTTTCAGCCGCCAGTATCCATCCCTTTGATCACGGCGACCAGCCGGCAGCGGCGACGATCCAGCAGAGGAGGATAAATCGAAGAAGTAACGAGCCACCTGCGGAAACGCCGATAACCAAGAAAAACTTCAAGACAAGCAGGGGGCTAGCTGGCCAGCGGCACTTTCGTCTCTTTCTTGGCTCCGCCTATGGAGCAGTAATATTTTCTTCAATATGCGGCGATACGAAACTTTGTAACAAAGAAACGAAAATAAAAGCGTGGGACACAGAATTTTCATAACGATAATGGAATGCATGCTCCTTTTTCTTTCTGGTCAAATATTTTTCATCTTAGGGAATTTCAGGTAACCCTATGCGAGCCCTAGGAGAAGCTTCGTTACAAACTCTTCATGTATTTATATGAATACATGGGGAGCAGCAAACAGCAAACATCATAAGCAGAAAGTCATCAGACTGTAACTTGCAAAAGCCTACTGCTTCTGCTGCTTCGACTTTCGAAGCAGCCAGAAAGCAGAAGCAAAGAAATTTTCAATATTCTTTAAAGCCTACTGCTGCTGCTGATTCGACTTTGGAAGCAGCCAGAAAGCAGAAGCAAATAAATTTTCAATATTCTAAAAAGCCTGCTGCTGCGGCTGCTTCGACTTTCGAAGCAGCCAGAAAGCAGAAGCAAAGCAATTTAAACAATTATCAAACGACGACTGCTGCTGCTGCTTCGACTTTTGTAGAAAACTGTTTTGTGCTATTACTTCGACTGCTACTTTTGTTTTTTTCAGAAGCATAAGCAGAAGCAAAATCAACAGAAATGAAAATTTTTCCAGTTTTTTAAACACTGAAATAAATCTTCGAGGCCCGGTCCAGGTCCGGTCAAAATTTCAAAAGCCAGCCCCGGACCTCTGCCCGGACGGACCTTTCCTTTGTCGTGCTTCTCTTGGGAACTTCTATGGAACACTGAAACAAAAAAACTAAAACCCCCGCAGGATCTCCCTGCGGAAAGTGTTGCCAGACACTTTGAGGACCGTCACCCTGACAGGGAACGACCCTCTAACGTGGTAGTCAAACCTCCACGTAGCCAAGCTCCGGCTCCAAATGGGAGAGTGCCATCGGCACAGCAAAGACGGCCAAGTCTGCAGGCATCGCGGAAACTCTCGCAAAGGAGCACGGTAGGACCATCCCGACCGATGTGTCCTGCGCTAGCCGCTGAAAGTAGCACGGTAGGACAATCCCAGCCGCTGCGCCCAGCGCTAACCGCTGACAGACGGCAGGGACAGCAACCCCCGCCGTTAAAGAAGGACCTTCTGCCAGGTCTGGGAGAACCGGGTGGACTAGACGATCCCCATAGGCGTGAGCTCTGTGGATCTCGGATCAAATGGTGCATCCGGTATCTCTAGCAGGGGATGATTCAGGAGGATGCGCTGACCAAGGCCAAGGAACCTAGATCGGCGACATCAGTAGATGGGGCAAATGCAAGCAAAAGGTCGAGTAGTGCGCTTGCACCGCCAACCGACACCCCTAAAAGGGTGCGCGCGGCGGAGCCAACTCAAAGACCTCGTGCAGCGACACCTATCGGAGCAGAGCACAAGGCTCCAAAATCAAGACGGCAATGTCGGAAATGTCGGTGTATTAGACATCACCCTGATAAGTAGGTGCCTTAAGCCACACCTAAGTAACTGGCATGTCTCTTTGGGGAAATCTATCTTTGACCATAGAATCTTCCTTTTTGAGCTGCAGGTCAGTACGGACAGTAGCACACCAGCCCGCAAGCTTAGGAGAACAAACTGGGAAAAGTTTATAA
Organism: Drosophila recens; assembly: GCA_037043495.1. Lineage (NCBI taxonomy): Eukaryota > Metazoa > Arthropoda > Insecta > Diptera > Drosophilidae > Drosophila > Drosophila recens. The sequence goes on from JBAMBJ010004263.1 coordinate 122,538, forward strand.
CGACCTACAACTCAATCTTTCCAATGAAGAGACGGGTATACCCCGTGCACAATTGGAATTAGAAAGAGTTGTAGCAGCATAACAAATGCTTTCGAAGAAAGCTGTCCTTTTGGAAGGAAGCTCATAGAAACAGACGCCCCTTGGTGGAACGATAGCCTTGAGAGGCTACGAATCACCACCCGTCGCCTTTTCAATAGAGCGAAAAGAGACGGGATTTGGAATACCGTGAAAGTCTGACCTCCAACAATAAGGAGATAAGAAAGGCTAAACGGATGAATTACAGCGAAACGCACGTCTGAGGCAAATTTTGCTCTGAAACGAAGGAATGGCACCTTCACTAGCAGCAGTGTAGCGAGACTAGAGCTCTTGCTTGAGACACACTTCCCGGGAAGTACCCCGGTACAAGAAGATACAGTCGAAGCAAGAAACATGTCTAAGCCAGTGTCTGCCGCTGGAATATTGTCAAGTCGACAGTCACACTAAAACGATTACAATGGGCAATTGGTACTTTCCAGCCCTATTAATCGCCAGGCCTTGAGACGATATCACCATCCTTTCTACAGCAAGGGCAGGGCATACTCCTCCCCATCCTTAGAAGGATCATGATTAGTAGCCTTGCACTCGGATATAAACCAAGGGCATGGCGTAGAGCTAGGGCAGGGAAGAAAGATATCACCAGCCCAAAGTCCTTCAGACCCATCAGCTTAACATCGTTTTTGCTGAAAACGGTGGTGGACTACAAGCTAAGAAGTACTCTTCTGGTGCAAACTCCGGTGCAGCCAAGGCAGCATGCATACAGAGCAGGCCGATCCACGAATACGGCACTATATCAGCTACACCGCACCTTAAGCGCAGTGGTTGATAATAAGGAGGTGGCCATATGCGCTTTCCTGGACATAGAGGGTGCCGTCGACAACACATCTCTCGGTGCTGTCCAGGCACCAGGAGGGGCCTACACACAACCACAAGCAGATGGATTTCCTGACTGCTGGCATCTAGTCAAGCCACGGCAACAGTTCAAAATTTTACTGTTACAGTTACAACCACAAAAGGTTGTCCTCAAGGGGGTGTCTTGTCTCCACTACTTTGGAGCCTGTTAGTTGACAAACTACTTCGAAATCTTGCCAGCTATGGAATTCAAGGCTTTGCCGATGATATTGTCATCATAGCACGAGATAAATTCGAGGAAACACTCTGTGACACTGTACAGTCAGGTTTACGGATAACGAGTGAGGTGGGCCTCAACCTCAAGCCAGCCAAGACGGTCATCGTTCCCTTTACCAAAAAGTACAAGCTGCAGAAAATGAGGCAAATATTGTTAGCAGATAACATAATAGAAACTAGCAAGGAGGGGTTAAATATCTGGGAGTCATTTTTGACAGTAGATTAAACTTCGGCTCCCATGCTCAAAGTGCTCTAGAGCACTTTACACATGTCGTGGTATAGCCGAGAAATCATGGGGCACATAACCGAAGATAATCAGATGGCTATACCTAATGGTAATCAGACCAATGCTCACATATGGAGCAATAGCCTGGGGTGATAGAGCCCAACTCATCACCATCAAGAAGCAGCTTTTAAAACTGCAACGAATGGCCTACGTATGTATGACAGGGGCTATGAGCACCTGTCCGACAACGGCCATTGAAGTCCTAATGGAGCTCACGCCACTCCATGTGGTCATCAGACTACACCAAAGAGCGACTCTTCTAACGATGGCACGGGATGGAGTTGGAAGTAGTCACATCCTTAGCCTAAGAAACGCAGAATTGCTATCAGGTGATCTCCCCTTACTATTACAGCCAAGGGATGAAATGACTGCCGAGCTTATGCTCGAGCAGAATTTCGAAGTGAACCTGAGTACTAAGAGAGAATGGACAACACTCGATGAAGTCCATCCAATGAGACAGCACACCATAAAATGGTACACTGTTGGATCTCTCACATACCAAGGCACAGGACTTGGAGTTGTGGGCCCTCGGATTTCATACCATGAATCCCTAGAAACATATACCAGTATCTTCCAAGCTGAAGTATGTGCAATGGGGAGGTGTGCTGTTTTTAACCTCAATCAAAACTATCGAAATAGAGATGTAGCCATTCTTTCCGATAGCCAAGCAGCCCTACATGCACTCGATAAGACGGAAGTAACGTCTAAAGTAGTGCACGAGGTACGAAGGAGGTGAGGTCACATGGATATAGCAGGGAATGAAATGGCTGACAAACTAGCCAAAATCGGGGCTAGCAGACCCCTTAAAGTTCCTGAACCGATTTGTGGAACTGGAAGACACACAATTCAGGAGTACTTACGCAAGGAAGAGAAACGACTCCAGCAGTCGCATTGGACTGAGACCACAGGTCTCACACAAGCTAAACACCTCCTAGGCAGCTACAACCCTAAGCGGTTCAAGCAGGCAATCTTACTAGGAAAGAACAGACTCAGAATACTAGCCGGTCTGCTGACAGGGAACTGTAGACTTAGAACTCCCTTATCCAAATTTTGCATTGTAAGTAGTAGAACCTGTCATTTCTGCAACTGAGAGGAGGAATCCTCAACGCATCTACTAGCAGAATGCACTGCTCTATTTAGACGCAGATGTAGTCTTCTAGGGAAATATGTCCTACCTACTGGGGACATTGTATACCTCAATCCAGTGCTGTCAATTTAGCATATTTTAGGATAGATCTAGCATTTTTGAAAATGAAGAAACTTATAATATTTGTTAATAGCTTATAGCCTGAAATCTAGCATATTTTAAAATTCTGCTATATGAATTTTAGCAATAAATGTTTTCGTGACATCAACGAAATATTCATAGCTTTAAAATATTTCACGGCATAAAAATATCGGATCTTGTTCTTTGTTACGTGAACTTTATTCTTATGATCACAAATTCAAGATCATTAGAATAAAGTTCACGTAACAAAGAACAATACTTCTAATCGGTGGTATCATCGATAAGTTGATTGATGTGTTATCGCCGATTTTGAATTGTGAAATCAAAGTCAAGCTTGCAAAAATGACAAAAATATTGTAAAAGCAACAATTCCGCGATGCTTGACTGTAAATTTAAGGATTGGCTTCGGAAATTGCCAGCTGACGCAACAAAAGCATATTGCTGCTATTGCAAATCAACAATAGCAGCAAAAGTTTTTGATATAAGGCAGCATGCGGCGTCCAAAAAACATTTACCATCAATGGGCTCAATCACAAAAATAGGTTAGTCTAATAAAAAAAACCAAATTCATATGAATGAGAAAGGAAATAATGATTTGATATCGATGATATGATATGTTAATTCATTTAACTTCAAGAAAAACCAAATGATATTGTATGTTTTCTTGCATTTTCTTTGCAATTTTGTTTTTAGCTTATTTTTATTCAAAATCTAGCTTATGCGGGCGCTCAACTCCTGGCAACATTGCCTCAATCCGACCAAAATCCTCGACTTCGTGCGAGAGATCGGGTTGATGGATGAGCTATAGGCTTAGAAGGGGGCACAATAGATCCAAAGGGTCGCAGTGCAGGGTCTCCCCTATTAATTAAATAATTGAAGAATACACATTGATAAACTTCTGGTGCACATTACAAATTACACAAACTAATTTTGGACTTTCCTCTTTCTGTCAACTTGCGTTGCAGGCAAAACAAAAACATTTTTATTGCTTTGCTAATCCGAATGCAAAAAGTATATGTTTTATATATGGTATATAAGATTCATCTGAAGAAGTAAGAAATAACGTAATACTCTTAATTCATTAATATTTTATTTAGTCTTTTTCATTTTCTCATTTTCATTTTTTGTTCAGTTTTCAAATATTAAGTGTACGTGTTGTTGTTGTTGCTTTTAATGTTAATGTGTTAGCTGTGTTCTTGTATTTCATTGTATATTTAATTTATAATTAATTAATAAATTTAATTATAAGTAATAGATTTGTTCAGTAAATACAAACATAAACATAGCGCACATCGACATATTCATTCATGTAAATTCAATTGAAAGTTAGTTTTTTTGAATTTTCGAAATTCAAAACTTCTTACATATTACTTTTTATACATTGTACATACATTATTTTGAAATACATATAGGTAAAAACATTGCAGTCGAGACTAACGCGACTGCGAGATACCCTGTACCCAGCTCGGAGATACCCTAAAATGTGTTTACCCCTGCTCTGCACATTAGAAAATAATTTCGAAAATAACTAGCTTTTTTTAATTCGATCCCGATTCACAAATTTAAAGATTAGGTTGGCTTATCTAACCAAATTGGTCTCGAGATTCGTATTGTTTTTTGTTCTTTGAGGGAGGTAGTATGGAGACAGCAAATATCTCCGCAATCTTCAGACGGAAGGACTCGAATTAATTTGTTTTCTGTTTCATTTGTACAAAGCTTTATACTAAGGGACCTTGCACCTACAATCAGTACAGGGTATAATATTTAGTAATTTGATGAATTTCTTGTTAGTTTAAACAAATGTATCGTAAGTTAAGCAGTTAATTATTGATTGCTTTCCCCGATTACATACATACATGTATGTATGAATTTAATGTGAATGTGTGAGAGTGGGACGGGGTGTGTGTAAGTGAGATTCGGAGAGAGGGGATGTGTGTCATACATAAAAATACAAGATACATTGTTTGTTTTTATTTTGATGTAATTCGTACAGTGAATGGACAACAACACAGTATAACATTTAGCTTGTAACATACTTAAAGTGTATATGTATATTTTACCAAACATAACTCAACTATACAGCCAAATAAAAAGTCGAGTCCAGGTAGTTTTAATTTTATGTTGCAGATGAAGAATGCTTAGAGAAAACACCTACATACATATGTACATGTACATATGTTTGTCCCGGTTAGCAATCATTACTTTGAAGAGTTTCGAATTTACCGAAATAAAACTGTGACATAATTTAAAGACATTTCGGTCCCAGATGATAGATGTTGTGTTTAAGACAAGGCTGCAAAATTCTAAAATATTAATGAAGATATGAATTGATAGCTCGAACGCTAGATTAAGATTTCAGATCGGTTCGCTGACTGATTTGAAGAATCCTCCAGCCCAAAAGTTCAGTGTTATACAAAAATGAATTTAATTTTTTGAACTGCTCTCAACACTTCTTGGTCTTTAAAGCCGCTTAAAATGCCCATTTTTGAAAAAATTTAACTTAAGAATAAGATTTAAGTCAACATTTTAACATTTTTTTAAGGTTTGGTTCAGAACCGGTTTGCAGCTTTGACTTAAATGGGGATTAAACAGTTAACTAACTACGTTTTCTTATATGTATATAATGTATACATACATATGTATATCATCCAAAAGCCTAATAAACTCGACTGTTCTTATCCTCATTCTTGTCTCAATTTGTGAGTTTGAGTTTTCAAATTTTCATTATCAATTTCATTGCTTCTTCTTTTGGCGCTCATCAGATTTTCCTTTTTTCTTTTTTTACACAGCCAATCAACAGGTTTTTCTTTCCATTAAGCTTTTCCCAATGCAAGAAATAATAATATACATAGGTTTCTGTGTGTGAGAGAGGTGCCATACTTTTCGAAGAACTGTCTGCTTTATATGTACTTATGAATGTATGTTGTTAAATAACCTTTAAGAATTTGTTTTTGTTTTTGTTTGTTTTTTTTTATACAAAATTGTGCTAATTTATTTTTTGACTATTTTGTTTATGGCTAATTGTTTAGGCTGTTGTTTTAGAATTTTTGTCGTTTTCGTTATAACGTTATAAATGCTATTTAATTTACAATATATTTTGTTTTTGTATTTGTATTTTGGGCACTACTTATTACGGTTCAGGGCATCTTTGTATTTGTAATTATCGTGTAAGTAAATAGTATTTGTTTATATTTTTTTAACCATTTGCCGGTTTTTTTGTAGGCTAATGCACGGGTACAGGGCGTTGCATTTTATTATAATAATTTTTTTTGTTATTTTATGATCATTTATTTTGGTACAAATTTATGGTACTAGGTTGCATTACGAGTAAGAGAGACAGAGAGCGAGAGAGAGAGAGAAAGATGTTACGAATATTTACAGTGGAAATACTTGGTATAAAACTAAATAGAATTAAAAAAAAAAATATTCGCTTATATTTATATACAATCAATAACTAACTTATTCTTAAGTAGATGTGCCTGTAACTTATTGAAATATATTTATCAAAATGAAATCTGCACTTTAAATTTATGGTTTGTTTTTTTTTTTTTGAATTTTGTTATACATAGCTAGCTTTAATATTCTATTATACTGAATCAATTAACTTTTTTTATGCATATGAAAGTTTATGTTTGTTTCATTGGTTTTTTCCTTTTTTTTGTAAATATTTTTTTTTTGTTAAATATATAATATATATGCGTGTATAACTATATAATCTTGTATGCTTATAAATTAATTAATTTCATTAAATGCTTAAATTCATTAATGCACTTTATATGTACTTTTTGTGTTGCTGTGTGTGTGAAATTTACTATTACCTTTTGCCAAGTCACTTAACTACTCGTATATATACTCGAACTTGATAATATTCAAATAACTTGAGATTATTCAAAACCTATATTCTTAATGCAGTATACTTGTGTACATCATTTATATTTTCATTTCCATTTATTTTCATCCGGTTGAGGTTTTATTCAGTATAAACAAATATTATCTATGTGGGAATCCCCAACAGCCCTTGCATAGCCTTGGTATAATATGGTCACAAATTGTGCAAAGTAGTGAGAGAACGAGGAGCTAATCGCATAATCAAGACTCGTTGAATGTCAACCAGTATACTGCTTGATCGTGATATCTATCTTCTACCTGCAAGGGAATTTAATTGTTGGTTTTCTGTAGGTTTTAAATTTAATTGCATTAAATATAGCCTCTTAGAAACTGAAATTTAACTAGCGTCTAAAAAATGTTATCATCTTAATACTACTTGAAATTTTTATATGAAACTTGCAACTAGCATTGATATATACACATCCATATGCATTCATATTATGCATTTTATTCAATTTTTTTACTATGGTAACTAGTAATTATTCCTTTGGATTATATATTATATATATTTATATAAATTTGTATTTTAATTATAGGTTGTTTTTGAACTTAACGAGAGGTATTTCTATTTTCCCAAGTGTTAATATCGCCTTTTGTCTTTACCCACATTATTAAATTATTTAATTTCTTTTAAGAATTTATCGCATCATAATGAGTTAAAATATTTAAAAACAGAAATTAATAAAAATAAAACTGTATTTGTTATATATTGTATATCAATTTTTATTTAGGTTTTTCTCATATTAAAACATATTAAAATTAAAAAACTATATTTAAAATAGATATTTATATGTGTATCGTAATATTTGTATAGCAATTTTAAAATAATAATAATATTTATAACGATTAAACCCAACTACGTATTATAGTTTACATATGCGAAGCAAAAATCAATAATAATAATAATAAAAATAACTACACATAAATAAGATAAACATTTCCACATCTTTGACGCAAACAAATTGTGAATTCTTTTAATCGTATTCCAATTGTTCTTGTTGAATATTAATTGGGATATTCTAATATATGTGTATATATATTTAGAAATATATAGAATTGTTATAGCTCAATAAAACTGCGTTACAAATTAGTTTAAACAAAAACCTGTAAAATAGCCTTCACATTAACACTGACACTGTGCAGTGTGTGCTTTTCATGTTGCTTGTTTAAGAATTATCAAATAATTATGTTCAAAGCATTAACTAAATTATCAAATACAATTTCGAAAACGGAAACGAAAACGGAAATAGAATAGTATATAGAATATGTGTGGTAATTGTGTAAGTGTATTTACAAATATAGTTACAGAGCATAACAAATATAACTTTTACATCCAAGCAAATAAAGTTTAACTAATTGTTGTTGCGAATGAGCAGATCAAGAAACTTGTAGATTTAATTTATTGCATTTAACATACAAAATTGAATCAATTGGAAATCATATAGCAATATAATTTACTTGTAATGTATTAAAAAATTTAACAAATTATCACACTGAAAAATTCAACACTAAACTTTAATTATGTATACATATATTTAATATACATATAGCAGTATTTATTAATGTGGTTGTCTGTGTGAGTTTGGGTTGTGTGTGTGTGTGTGTTATATAGTTCATTCAAATTGTATACATTTTTCTTTAATTAACACTAATACCGTTAAATTTAAAGCCTTTCAAACTGCTGCCGCTTCTCATTTAATTTTCATTATATTTATTTAGTTAGTAGTTTTACAAATATCAATATTAAACATCAGCTTGAAACGTTATGCATAAATATATGCCCAAAGATATACACTGCACATTTAAATATGTATTTATGTTTGTCTGTGTGTTTGTGTTTTATTTGCATATATTTAGATTTATACATATATATACATATATATGTATAGCATCTTAGCCTAAGCTTTATACGTAATAAATATGTTTGTTTTGTTTCTTGTATAATGTTTAGCAGTATTTCAAAATATTTAACTATAGCTTGTCTGATATTTAATATTTTTCTCGTTTATGTTTTATGCATTACAATTAATATTTGCTAGTGTTAATAATAAATATATTTATGCATACATATATATTAATTTTATTAACGTTTTGGCTTATTGAAAAGTGCTGCTAGTTTTTTGTTTGTTTAAATTTTTCATTTATATTTTACATATGTCTAGACGTTCGTTTATTCTGTTTTTGTTAATTAATTTATGTTTTTTTTTTGTTGATTTTTTTACGCCTGGCTTTGTTTTATCGAAAATGCGGTAATGTTTCTACTAAATTTTTCTTTTTCAAAAAAAGAAAAACTTCAGCGAGCCATAAATGCGTTTGAAAAAGATATTTATGTTGTTTTCTTTTAGCAGTTTGTCGTAATTCTTCCTGGATCGTTCGAGTACTCGTACTTGGTCACACCTTAGGGTCACCTCGTAGCGCTGCTGGTGAAGAAGTCCGCTGCAAGTAGAAATTTCGATTTAGCATTCCTGTACACACATTTTATCAGAAGTCGCAAAGTCTTGTTTTCTGCTGTTATTGTTTATTTCAACTTTTCGGGTTAACCAAAATATTGTATTAAAACTAATGTTTTAGATTAACTTTTGAGAAAAGCCAATACTTTGAACTAGCTTTTTAGGTCTAAAATGTTGCCATATCCCTATTTTGAGTCAACTTTTTAGGTTAACAAAATATTGTATTGGAAAAGATGCTTCAGATAAATCAATGAGAAAAACTTATGCATTAAACTAATCAATCAGGTTTTTAAAATATTGTATTGAAACAAATGCTTTAGATTAACCATTAAGAAAGGCCTAAATTTTGAACTGAAGTATCAGGTTAGCAACTTTTTTAGGTTAACAATTGTGAAATCGCAACATTTAGAATTAAACTATCAGGTAGATAATAGCTTCACGTTTAAATTTCTGCAAAGCCTATGCATTGAACTGACATTTCTGGCTTACATAATATTGAGAAATGTCCTTATTTTGAACTAACAATTCAAGGAGTTGTCTTTCAGGTTTGTAATCCTGTATGCAATAAATACAGGCATTGCACTCAACACCTTTCAGGCTCGAGTTTTATGGGTTTTAAGCTCCATCGTTAAAAACTTACTGCATGCTTTTAGGTACTTGTATACATTGTTCTATTTGTCCGGAAATTTCAACAATTTACTTAAACTTATTATTCAAGCACTTCGTTTCACTCATCACAAGTGTTTTACTAAGATGTTACTGACCAGACACTCTTGTGTTCTTACAATTTTACTGATAAAATTGTCCAGTCTTAGTTGAGTGGTATTTGCGACCTCTGGTTTATATATAATATATAAAAATACAGATATATTTATATACTCACGCGTCTCGAAGCTAAAGCCGAGCGTTGGATCTGGCGGTGTATTGAGCATTGGATTGCCGCTGCTTGAGAGCGTGGCGTTGCCTATTGCATTTGTACTATTGCCACCGCCAATCATTGGTCCCTGCTGACTCAACGGACTCTGTGGCGTCTGTCCACGTTGTGCCACATTTCCGCCGCCTACGCCTACGCCCACGCCCACGCCAACACCGACACCGCCTCCTGTGGCCGCTGCCGCCGCCTGCTGGGCACGCACACTGACCACGGCGCGCAGTTCCTGCTTGACAAAGTCCGAGTTGGCATTGCCACCAGCACCACTGCCGCTATTTCCAGCTGCAACAATTGAAGAGAGTCACGAGATTAGCACATTGTCAACTATATTTACAGCACTTGCAATTCACCCACAAAAAAGGAATATCATTAAATGGATTTTAGTCACAATTATTGTTCATTTTAGCTAGACACATTTAACATAAATAAATACACAAAAGACAAAAAAGGATACAACAAACAAACAATAAACATAAATATTGATTTATTTAATATACACAGTATGTCAAGTAATTGTTTTGTTCAAATAGAAAAAATACCACTTTTGTCTTTTTTGATTTTTAAAATCAGTTAATTCCAATAGTTTATAATCAAATAAAAAAATAAAAATTATAGAAATCTCAGAAAATCAAAAGAGGTTTCGGCAAAATAATTAGTTGACCAACTGTTTATTGTAACTTATGTGATAATTATATGCAGTTTGAGGTAGTCTTGGGATTTACTTTTTCAATCAAATATTTTTACTAAGTATATTTATCATTTTTAGGATATACTCAACACATACGCTTCCCCATTCAAAGTGCTCCCAATTTGGTTTACAGATACAGTTATCTCCCATCTTTAAAGGGTTGAAAGAGCAAGGGGGCAGAGGACGGGGGTCAAAAGGTCAAAGGTAGGGTGCAGCACCTAAGACTAACTGTTTTTCGAGTATATTATTTACAATGGGAGACCTAACGACATACTTAAGTTGTTGGTTATATACACAATGTCATATATTATGGAACACTTATACAATTATTATATATAACACGCAAATCTTGTTAGCCAACAGATGTCTGTGTGTATGTGTGTGTGCTGTATGTGTGTTAGCCCAATGGGTTGCATGTGTAAGTGTGTGTTTTTGTGTGTGGATCGAAAGTTGTTCTTTGCTTATGTACACAATGATTAGCTATAGTTTTTTATTTAGAAATATATATACAACGAATATGGTACTAGTATAATCACAGTTTCCGCGCACTCGTTGTTTTTAATTTTTTATTTTTTAATTAATTATCGGTGACATTTACATTAACTGTTACCAAAACACAGTTTATTCACTTTCTTCTGCGTTTTTATACAATATTCTCTACTGCATTCAGAATTTCCAACAAGTGTAACTTTTAAATGATAAAAATTGGTGTTAAACGCAGAAAAATTTAAGTTAAGTTATTTGTGGAAATATTTTGTAGGCACTTAGTTTAAGTTGATATACATTTTTCTCACTTTTTACAAACTTGTTTCCAGCATTACAAAACTCGACGAAAATTATTTTATATTTTTTAAGAAATATTTTTTCATTTAATTAAATATGTAAAAAAAAGTTGTTAAAAAAGTGTGAAAATCTCGGTAAGCTTTGTAATCAAAAGAGCACAATAAATGATCATATGCAGGAAGAAGTATAGATTTTTGGAGTGGAACAAGGCTTGTATACCATTTTTCTATATACATATGGGTGTTTCCAGGATCGCGAACTCGACATTCGCACGACTTTAAATGAAAAAAAAAATAACAAAAGTTCACATTTTCAAAAATGTTTTCTCACGTGTTTAATGCATTTTATCAACTCTATTTTTATGATAAAAGACAATCTTTGAAGACCTGTCGTTTTTTAATTATTTATAGAAAACAATGCATCGCGAACGCGACCAAAAATGGAAGTAATTTTTGACTTCATCTTGACAAATGCGAAAATCTGCGAAATGTGGCGAGTAATTTGGAAGAAAATACTCTAAAACCATAATAAAATAATGCAGCTTTCCATTTTAAAAATAATTTTGATATGTAACTACCGTTTTATATATTTTACAAGTTTTCTTAGTAATTTGTAGCGTGACATCGCGAACGCGACAAGATTTCCACCTAGGTTTTCCAAGAGTTTGTTCATCAAATTTTATTCTATATTCCGATATATAGCTCTTAGAACTTGTTTTAAATTAAACTTTCAATATTTTTCTATATATTAAAATGGTTTATGTTACAATCTTACTCCCTGACTTAGTGTAATCGTTAAAATACAAACGGTCCATTTTGAAAATCAATTTTTAAGAAAATAGGCAAAAATATGGAAAAAGTGAATTTATTCCAATGTAGAATCTATATGTTCATCCTATTGAATGTTTTCTAGCGTATATTGATAAAACAAATAACTTGAATACATTTTTGGAAGAAAATTTGACAAGATGTGATTTTTTTATAAATTTAACGTTTTTCGTCGTTGTGGACCTTTTTCTGGAAATGCCCATATGTAAATGTTCTTGTAAATCTTTTTTTTTTAGTGAGAAAAGTATACAAAAACTGTCTAGTGGAAAACAGCTATGAATTATAAAAATTTCTTTTGTTTCCTAATTTAATTTTCTCTTTCTTTAATACTTTTTGATGGCGCATTTTGATTTATTCAAGTAGCAACCGTGCGTATATCGGATTTGAAATGTGATTACAACGAGCGCATGAGCGAGAACAGAGAAATGAAGATGGAGAGAGCGAGAGTGAGAGTGAGAGAGAAAGAGTGAGAAAGAGAGAGAGCTCAAGTGTGAGCACACTTCTTACCGGTCTGTGATCGACCATAGAAATCATTAGCCTGCTGCTGCGCTTGACCATATGCAGCCAAGGCCGCATAACCACCGCCAACTCCTCCGCTGACTCCGCCGCCACCGCCTCCGCCCAGCCCAATTATGCCATTGCCGCCGCCACTGCCCATCCCTCCCACCCCCATCATTGCTGGATGGGGGGACATGCTCATTCCGTTCATCAGCTGTTGTTGATGTGGCTGTTGCTGATGTTGATGTTGCTGTTGTTGATTGGCGGTGGCGGCATTATCATTGTGGTTGCTGCTGTGACTGTTGCTGTTGCCATTGTTGCTGTTGCTGCTGCCCGGCGATAAACCAAAGCGAGTTGAGCCTGTTTCGGTTAAGCGTTTGATTTGTTTGTTTGTTGTTGTTGTTTTATTTTATTTTTTGGCATTTGTTAAAAACTAGTCAAATATTAACAATGTCTGCGTGTATGTGTGTGTGTAGCTATGTGCGTGTGTGAGTGTGTGAATCCGCTGTGTGTTTGCGTATGTGTGTGTGTGTGTGTTTATGCATTGATATTGAACGGTAATTGAAGAAAACTGCATTGCAACTACTTTCAGATCTATCTCTATCGTTGTGCAACTGCAACTAGTTCATTTAGTTAACTGCAACAAGTCCATAAACTGAATTGGTCTGGCCAGCAAGCCCGGTCAAGTTTTCAAAAAGCCCGGCATGATATTATAATTATTATTTCTTTATTTTGATTTAGATATGAATTGTTTTTTGCTCATTTCTTTTTTCCTCATTTTTCTGCGTACCATAAGTGACTTATTACAGAAATTTTGTTATCAAGCGATTTGAAAAGTATGTGTTAAATCGTTACTTAGGCCCGAGCCCACACAAAATAAAGCCCGTTTCCGATTTTCATGCACGTAGCCCGTGTGATGGACTCGTGCCCATCTCTAGATCCTAATCAAGACTAGTTGAAGCTCTGCTCATTCTAAGAACTATTCGAAATCATTTTGGGGCTAACTCATTTGCTTTATAGAACAGTTGCTAAAACTTTTGGAAGTAAATTAATTTTGTGTGAGTTAGTACTCAACGGGCTTAGGAATTCGCTCAATATAGTATTGTTTTTTGACTAGCTACAAAACTTTTAAAATCTAGTTCGGGAAGAAATTTCTTTGTTGAGCCAATTTCAACCACATTTCAACTAATGTCGATACAGATAGAACATTATAATTTGAACTAGTCTCTTATACTTATATTTACATTTACATTTGATGAGTTTTCATTAATTTTGTCACTTTCGACTGTAACAATTATAATTTTGAAAGTGCAAATTTGTTTGCTGATTTTTAATATAAATATATTGACTTGTATTTTAAAAATTAAATAAACATTATTCATTTTCTAATTAAAATTGGAAATTGAATAACATAAAAAGTAATTTTTATAATACATATTAAAACAAAATAAAAATGCGTGAGATGTTTGCATTTAATAGGATCACATTTTTTAAACTCATAACTGTTGTTTGTGATGTCTGCTATAAACATTTGGTGAGACAATTTCAACAGGGTAGTCTTTGATCTAGCTCCGCTCATATAGCATGTTCTAGTTCAGTTCGAAAACTCATGGATGAGCCTGGACAAACTCTCGGGGAGACAGGCAGCTCCAAAGTGCATTGCTCACCTGGTAAATGCTGAGTTGCCTGTGGCACGCTTCCCTGTCGCTGCAGACGCTGCAGCTGCTGCTGCTGCTGCTGGAACGCATTGGTTGGGGCTCCGCCATAGGGTGATTGAGGTCCGCCGCCACCTCCGCCAAAGGGAACACCGGGCTCGGGTGTGCTAGGTCCACCTTGTGCTTGGAAGGAGTTCTGGCGCTGCAAGGCTGCCGGATTGTTGCCAACGCCAACGCCAACAGGTCCCACGGCACCCGGGGAGTTGAGACTACGTCGCTGGTTCTGCTGGTATTGCTGGCGGGCATTGTAGTTGCTGACACTCTGCGATTGGTTGGTGATGTCATGGTAGGAGATTAGTTGCGGCTCATTGGGCAGTGTAAATTCTTTGCCACTCACCTGCAGCTGCGCAATGAGCAATGGATTATTGTGCTGCTGCAGTGAGCGTCCCGCATTGCCCGAAGCCAGCGGTCCACCTGGTCCACCAACAGCACCACCCGGACCGAGTCCCGGACCGACTCCCGGTCCTCCATTGCCTCCACCACCTGTGGGCCATTGCTGTGGACTGTTCTGCATGCCAGGCGATTGCAATCCCGAACCACTGGCAAACGGCGTGTTGGATCTTCCTCCATCTCCCGCCTGCTGCTGCTGCTGTTGTTGCTGCTGCTGTTGCTGTTGCAGGTACGCCAACTGTTGTTGCTGCTGCTGCGGATTATTCTGCTGTTGCTGCTGCGGCGACAAGCGCTGCGCACTTTGTGCAAATTGTGGAGCATACCCTGAGAAGTGTAACACATAATCAATAAAAGTTATTGTCAATCATGTCTGTGTTCTGTTCGATAGCATAATAATTTAATTTTAGCCGGAAAAATAGCGCATAATCATCAAATTGGTTGGATTAGATTAGGTGTCGATGAATCGACGAAATTAGGCCTTGAGTATTGTGATCCCGTAAATATTGATCCTTACTGCCGGCATAAAGACCTTAAAACTGAGTCAAAAGGGGGTCAAATTTGATGATTGGACAAAGTGGGCTATCCTTCTTGGAACCAGTGGGGCGAGTTTGCTTAGGCTGGTGAGGAAGGGTTTTCCTAAACTCCGTAGTCTTCTGCTGCTTAGAGCCGGGCAGGAACAAAAGAAGTGTTCTGGAGATTCATTTTCTCCCCTGCTGAAGTCATTGGCGGGGGCGTCTAATCTTAGGACGTGTATGCCCACCAACCAGTGGCCTTTAAGAGAACGAACAACGCGAGCGCAGTCGGTCCTGATCAGATTACACAAGGCTCTAGATCGAGCCCCATCTCGATGGGGTCTGGTCTGAACTGCCCCTCGACAATTAGATGTGTTATGCCCCACGTCCAGAGTTTTTCTCTTTGGATAGGTAGTGGAGCATGAGTTTACAGGTCGCCAGGGGCATACTGACATCCTATTTTTCTGGAAGTAGTATTTCAGTCGTGCCCCGTCTGGCCAACTCGTCGGCTTGATGATCATCAATTATTTGGCTGGCAATTTTAAATTTCACTTGCGCATTCCTTACAAAAGTGTTATTCTTAGTGGCAACTGCTCAAACACTTTTGTGTTATTCTATTTACCTTGATTCGGCTGCGGACTGTAGGGTGCACTGCGTCCCGGGCTGAGTTGCTGTTGCATTAGAGTTTGCGCAAAGTTCGGACTGAGTTGCGCGTCCGCTGGCAGATTGGTCCTGGAGAGCGACACGTTGGGCGCCACCGTCGTGTTCAGCAGGGAGCCAATGTTATTGATACCCGCATTGATGCCAGCTGCAAGATGGATTAATAATGGAGATGGAGATGAGGAAAGTAGCATGGATGTCGATTCTCGAATATACTCACTGGCATTTTCGGGCACGAGCAACTGTTGCTTCTGTTGCTGCTGCAGCAGCCGCTCCTTTTGCTGGGCTGCAAGTTGCTGCTGCTGTTGCTGCCGCATGTTGCGCATCTGCTGATTGGGCAACACAACGCCACCGCTGGGCGTGGCCACAGCATTCATGGGTCCACGTCCGCGCACCGGATACATGGGCGGTGGACGTTGGAAGCCCTGATTGCGCATCGCTTCCAGTATCTGTTGCTGACGCATCAATTGTTGTTGTTGCTGCTGCTGTTGGTTCTGTTGCTGCTGTTGTTGCTGCTGCTGTTGCTGCTGCTGATGTTGCTGCAGACCCAGCATGCCTGGATACGCTGGTGGCTGCAAGTGTTGTTGTCGTTGCTGCTGTTGCTGTTGTTGCTGCTGCTGCTGCTGGACAAGCAACTGCTGCTGTTGCTGCTGCGACATAAGCAAATGCTGATTTATCACATGTCCAAAAGCAGCAGATTCAACATCCATCAACGACTTTTGTATATCGTTTATCGCCGAAGCCTCTGAGGGCGCTGCGTTCACAATGGGCGTGTCATCCGAGTAATAGTCCATCACGCTGTCCAGCAACTTGGACAACTCCGTGTCGGCAGCTGCTGCCGCTGCAGCTGCTGAGGTCGAGGCCGCTATGGTAATTGAGGTAGTTCCTGTGGTCGCCAGTTGATGTTGCTGCTGCTGCTGCAGTTGTTGCTGCTGCTGCTGTTGGTGTTGTTGTTGCTGGTATGCCAGCTGTTGCTGACTGAGGTAGACATCGTTTTGCTGCTGCTGCTGTTGCTGCTGTTGTTGTTGTTGCTGCTGTTGTTGTTGCTGCTGCTGCTGTTGCTGCTGTTGTTGCTGTTGTTGTTGCTGTTGTAGTTTGCGTGCCCGATTGGATGCTGCTGCTGCCGCTTTAGGACCTGTGCTGCCGGCGCTAATCAGATTACCCGGAGCTGACAGCGAGCTGCTCACATTGTTTACCGCGGAGCTGGTGATGTCCGGCAACGTTTTCACCAGCGGCTGCTCCGGATTGGGCGCCTTTGGCAGCTTTGGCGGATTCTGCAAGAGCTTGGCCAGCATCTTGTTCTGGGAGCACAGCTTACTGGGCTTATCCTCCGAGCGCTTGGCCGAAATGTCATCATCCGGCTCGTTGAGCGAACGCTTGCGACTATTCGCCGGGTCGCTTTGTATTTTGAGCATGCGCTTGAGATCCTCGTTGCTCATGGGACCGACACCGGAGCCAGGGCCGCCGCTGCCTCCGAGCATGCCATGCCCCGGGCCATGACTGCCCCCATCATCCTTCTGCAGCTGACGCATTAGCTCGCTCTGTCGGGCATTGCTGGGCACACCAGATCCTCCCGTGGCATTACCGCCACTGCCATCCTCCTCCTCGCTCTTCTCGTTCAGCAGCTGTAAAGAGAGAGGGGCAAAAGTCGAATGAGCTAAGTATTCACTGCAACTAAAGTGTCTTGCGATGAAGGGACAATCAAACTCTGAAAAGGTCCTAAGCCCTTATGTCACACAATGGAAGTAATAAGGAACTGGGAAAAGGAACAGTTCAACAAAGCTCAGCGACAGGCCAGAGGTCAGCTGGTAGGCCTTATGAAGCGGGGACTTTGAAGCTTATCCTAAGGGACACTTAAGCCTAAGACACCACTTAGGAATATTGAATCTCTCAGAGACTGAGAGATATGGATACGGAGTTACAAGCTTAAGATATTTAATTTAAAAATAAAAATTATGAAATTCACTAAAAACAAGTCGAGCTCCCGACTATAGGATACCCGTTACCTATTTAAGTAAATTTAAAATATTTTTTATTGCATGCTTTTAGGCACTTAAATTGCTCAAAAGCTTAATTTCTATTTTTCTGATCTAGCTACGAATCAGTAGGATAATAATTATAGTTAATGTTTGTTTGTAAAAAAAAAAATACTAATATCTTGAAAACTGTGCGAATGGTGGATTTTCGCGATGAACGGAGGCGAAAAAGGGAGCTGAATAATTTTGAAACAAACTTGATCTGCGTGGGCTTATATAAGTCTGTGTGCAAAATTTGGTTGCCCTAGCTCTCATAGTCTCTGAGATCTAGGCCCTCACACAGACGGACAGACAGACGGACATGGCTATATCGTTTCGGCTGTTTGTGCTGATCAAAAATATATGCACTTTATAGGGTCGGAGATGCTTCCTTCTCCCTTTCACTTGTTTTTTAAGTAACGTTTATAACAAGGGGACTTCACTTTGAAGTGCGGCTACAGTCGATCGTACTTTATGTCCATTTTCAATAAGCACAGGGTATAAAAACCTTCACATTCAGAAAGGGATATCTTGTCTTTTTTACAATAAACCTAATACCAATCGCAAATGAGATCAGATGCAACTTGTTACTCACCTTAAGCAACATGGGATTATTTGAGTTGCCCGCCTTCTGCAGAAGCGTCGCATTCGCTCCGCCGCCGCGTCCCAGTTGCCCAAACATGCTCATCGCACCCGGTTGGCCGCCCATCTTAAAGCTACCCGCCGGAGCACCAACGCCGCCAACGGGACCCACATTCACTTTGTCATCCTCGCTGCATTCCTGCTTGAAGTACTGCACAGAAAGGGGAGAGCAACAATATTTTAGCCTACATTATTTTCGGGCTTAAGGGTGTGCATTCCTTACCTTTTCGTCATCTCCCAGTCCGCTGGCGCCCAACCCACTTGCCATGCTCTGGGATTTGGTCAGCAGATGACGCAGTCGCTCCGAGGATTCCTGCAGCGGCGGCGTCTGCTGTTGCTGTTGTTGTTGCTGCTGCTGCTGCTGGCTGAGTAGTAATCCTCCTCCGCCTACTCCGACACCGACGCCATTGGGTAATCCGCCTCCCATCAACGCACTACTGTTGTTACTGTTGGCATTGTTGTTGTTGCTGATCTGCTGCTGCGGCTGTTGTTGTTGCGGCTGCTGTTGCTGCTGCTGTAGCTGCTCCTTATCCGGCTTGCTGTCCGCCGGGTCATACGATTGAAAATTGAAACCATAGTTACCGCCAGCGCCGGCGCTGGCATTCGACTGTGGCGAGGGCAAACTGGCCGCCGAGTGTGAGGACAATTGATAGGGCGTCGCTGGGGAGGCGCAGACGGCCGGGCTGAAGCCATGACCCGAAGGCGGACGCGGCGTGCTGACTGGCGTGGCAACGGAGGCACGCGAGTTGGGACGCGAATCTGTCCAGCCTCCAGGATCCATGTCGAACGAGGAATGTGCAATGTCGAACTCGAAGGCATCGCTGCCATAGAAATGCTCCACAAGAGCCGGCGATGAGGTGAACGCATTCACCAGCGTCGCCGCCGACGAATTCGATGCCGAGGAGGCGCCGCTGGCATTGCCCAGACGCTGTTGCATCCCGCCGCCGCCGCCGCCGCCATTGATGATCGCCGAGCTCATCAGTGGACCTCCCACATTGGTTGTCTGCGTGCTGTTGCTGCTGTTGCTTCCACCACCACCACTGTTGTTGTTGCTGCTGCTGTTGTGCGGACCTCCGCCGACGAGACCGCCCAGTAAATGGGTGGGCAGCAAACTAGCCGACGCTGAGGACATCGAGCTGTGTCCCAGCGACTCCATGGACAGCGTGTTGACCAGAGAACTGGCCAGAGAAGCACCCGGCGACATGGCGCACATTTGGCTTAGACCTAAACCGCCCCGATCTGCCGAGCTGCCCGATCCCGTGTTGTTGCTGTTCATGTCGTTCTCCGAGTTGAGCAGCGTCTGCACGGACATGATGAAGTCACTCTCACCGGGCGTCTGGTTGAGGAACAGTCTCGAATTGGCCTTCACATGCACGTAGACATCGGGTGCACCCAGACGCAATCGAAATGGACGTGATATAACATTCGATATGGGAACATTGAGCACAGATCCCCCGCCAGAGCTGCCCGGAGAATGTACCGACGCCGACTCCTGTATATCCCGCAGATGTGTCTTTAGCATGGACAAGTCGTGCGGATGACAAAGGTCCTGCCACAGGCGCCCTATCCACGTCAGGATGTGCTGCTTGAAGGGTTCACGCAACGCCGTCGCATCCAGGCTGAGTATTTTGCCGTTCACGTCCAGCTTGAATGTCATCTGTTCGATTGGTTGCTGTTGCACATGCTGCTGCATGTTGATCTCCAGCGGCGACTCATCCTCCGGCCGAGTGATCAAGCACAGCACCGAGCTGCTCGCATCGGCATCATCTGCAAAAACGACAACAGTTATCGATTATCGACTGTGGTGTGATATTGTTTTGATAAGTTATTGGCCTCGGTAGAAAAATGTAACCATTTGAGCACAATTAATCATACGATCCTAATTAAAATAAACAAGGCCGCGCGTACACTGACGGCTGAGCGCAAAACTTACAGCTGAGCTTATAAGCGAGCTCATCAGCTCGGAAAAACACACGCACTGCTTGCTTGAAAGCGCGCACACTGTAAACTGAGCTGAGCTGAGCTGATAAGCTGTAAGTTCAGCTTCGCTCTGTTTGATCGATGAACCATGTTTGATTTTGTCAGACGAGCTTGTTTGCTTTAGCTTCTGTTTAAGCTTTCTGCGAGCGCATATTTAAAATTCAAGCTCTGTTAAGCTCTGAACTTATCGGATCGCCTGTAAGCTCAGCTGTAAGTTCACTTTCAGCCTCCTCCAGACTGTGGCTGCCCACCCGTGGATTACACTATCCAAAAGTAGCATTTCCCCTTCTTAGGCCAATGACTTATCAGCTAATCATCGAAAGTCAACTCACCCTTTACTGGAGCCGCTATTAGGACGACCTCCTCGTACTTGTCCTGCTGACCGGACTGCCTCAAGGGCTTTGGATCCATGGTATCGCAATTGGAGGAGGTTTGGGTCGCCGGCCGCGTATCCTTGACTAGCATCCTCACCTTGGTCGAAATGCTGCGCTTCGATTTCGCCGCTCCGCCTCCGACAGCACTCGAGCTGGAGTTCGAACCCGCCGATTGCTGCGATGCATTGCCATTGTTCAGCTCATCGAGATCTCCCCAATTGCCTCCAGACGAACCTGGACCTGGACCCGGACCTGCACCTCCTCCACTACTACCACCACCTCCTCCTCCTCCAGCTGCCGATCCTCCTCCACCGCCGCCGGGGCTATACATGTTGTTTATGATCGGCTCCAATTTGGCGTGATCCCCCTTGTACAGGTACATGTAGAGGGGCTGGTGGAACAGCTCCTGCTTCTCATAGCCGATCAGTTCGCGTATGTTCTGCGTGCAGGATTCAATGATGCCGTTCGCGTTCACCTGGAGAAGCACCCAGCCCACTGAGCTGATGTAGTGCTCGAGGGCCTCGAAGTATGCGGATATCTCGGGCACTTGACCGTTCAGCAGCGATGGCTCCGGCAATGGAGGCTCGGTCGAGGAGACTTCGCCCTGTTGCACGGGGTGGATCGAGCAGTTGTCTGTGGCACAGCGTGTGCAGCGTGTTGAGGTTGCTTGTGGTTTATTGTTGTTGTTGTTGTTATTATTATTGTTATTATTATTGTTATTGTTGTTATTATTATTGTTGTTGTTGTTGGTCGTTGTCGTAGAGTTGTTGTTGTTGTTGCTATTGGTTGATGTTGAGGATATATCACGGCTTTGGCCTTTGTCACAGATATCACGATACTGAAAAGCAGAAAATAGACAAGTTTAATAAACTATTTCTCATTTGTTTATGAAATTCTTAAATTTATTATTAGTCGGCAATATTCGTTTGTATATTTCTGAAATTATATTCCCCAAACAACTTGAAAATGAACTTCAAACTTAACCTTTTACCTTAAACATTTTCTTTTTATACTTGTCAATAATAACGCAATGGAGCTAATAATAATTTTCTAAGGAAAGAAGCAGTCATGCAGTCACAGCTCCACAGGATACTTTGTAGTCGATCACTCTTAGTCGCACCGTTCTCAATTTTTACGCATGAGCTTTAAGATAAGTACTTTACTTATCTTCTGGCTTTTCAAATAAAACTTTAATTGCTTAAACATTCCATAGGCTTTAAAGCTGAAACTCTACAAGTTGGTGGGCAGTGTAGATTTGGCATTACTCTTTTTCTCTCCAACTGGATCAATATAGCGCACCTACACTCATACACACACATGCATACACATTTAAATGGCGTACACACATACGTACATACATTCATACGTTCACAATTTTGAATGGAATACTTAGACAAATTGTTCGCCATGCGGAAGAACTCTCAAAACACAGACACGCACACAAAGAAGATGAAGAACGGAACAGAAAGCTGCTCGAGTCATAATAATTATTATGATCGACATCATCGCATTTCAGATTGCCAATTTGTTGCTAAAAGCTTTTTGGCTAGCCAACTGACTGACTCCCGAGCGAGCGTACGAGTCGGAGAGCGCGTTGAAGAGAGAAAAAAGCTTCGTCGGCGCTTCGATTCGCTCATTGTGTTTACACAATGAAGTGCAATAAACCGCATTTCATCTCAATTTTACTGTGTATAGTATGTTATATTTTTACATCGCAACGAAAAATTTGCGCGCGCGTTTGAGCTTTGAGTCATTGACACAGGCGAAGCACACACACATACACACTCAAACTCAAACAGAAGCATACAAGCACAGCATAAGCATAAGCATAACAAAACTAAGTAGACTGCAAGGCATTTCAATGAGAGCACAACTTCAAATGTACGTATGCACATTCTCCAATATTATCAATATTATTGTTTGAAAAGTTTTGAGACGCAGTTCAGGCACAAAATAACACATTTTCCCCAACAATCTCAAGGTCAATCAACCTGAGGGCGCGTGTTCTGAGCGTGTCAATGGCTTTGGCACTCAATTCATTGTTGTTATTGTTGTTGACGCTTGTCCCGCTTTAATAAAATCATACGTGCATTATAGCTTAACGTATATGTGTGTTTATACATACATATATTTATATGAATATATCAGTAAATTGTTTAGTTTTGAGTCGAGAATTAATCACGGTACAAATGCTTGTCACAAAATAAAGCAAAACAAATAAAAATCACAGAAACGTTGCGCACACTCAGCACTGTCGCAAAGTTGCCGAAATACTAAACATACATTTTGATGCAATTGTATTATTGTATTAAAAAAACCCGAAAACACGGCAAAAAAAAATACGCGAACAACAATAACCAAGAAGGCAGAAGCTCATGAAGCGTTGCTCTCTTTCTGGCGCTCTCACGCTGAGCGAATGCTCACTCTCCTGCCGCTTTGTTTACCGGCTCACGTGTGGGTATGGTGCGAGTATTTGGCATTTGTATTTGTATTTGTAAACATGCATATGAGCAGACTGTGCTTGTTCTGTTATCACCATTGCCTTTGCCACCTTGTCTGTGCGCGTGTGTGAAGAGGGTGGCGCTGTTGCTGCTGTTTCTGCTGCTGCTCTGCTATTCCTGTTGCACACAACACATAATAACATCGAAATATGAAATTAAGAAGTGCGACGTCATCGCCAAAAAGCGAACGCAGTTCGTTGATCTGACAGTGCAAGAAAGAGAGCGAGAGCCCAGAGCGAGCTTTTACTTCATTTTGATTGTTTTTTTTTTAAGGAAGCTCCCATCTGTGTCAGTGAGTAAGAGAGCATTTGCGTGTGTATGAGTGTGCGTGTGTGTATTTACGCTAGCCAACCAGGAAAAGTTGCTCAACCAACGGGCGTACAAATTTCTTGGGGTGAAGGCACTCTGAAAATATCAGTCAAATGATAAAATAAACAACGACAGCAACAACAACAACACGAACCAGAGCATGCAATGACGAATGTGAACACAAATAAATACATACATATGCAGTTAAGTACACACATACATGTGAGTATGTCTAAAACGTGTCTGGTCTTTTTGTTCTTTATGCATTTGTATGTGTTTACATTTTTGCGAGTTTTTCTGTCTTCTGTGGGCTTCAATTGATCGCATCAGGTAATGTGTGAATTTTGAAAGCTTCCAAAAAACGCAGATGCAAAGCTATGAAGACAACAACAACAGCACGAAAACTGTCCATTAAAAAAGGGGTAAATATCCTCAAAGTAAACGCAACAGAAAGAACAACAATGTTTGGCTGAAGTGACAGCAATACGAGGTGGTTGAAAGGCATACGTAAGAGCAATTAATCAGCAGAGTCCTTTGATTCAACTTAGATATGTATTTAAAATGGTTTAATAGCAACAATATACATATTATTATAATCATTAGTTATTATCAGTTTCTCAGCATACACCAAGGACTAAAAATAATTGTTATTGTTCAAAATTTCAACTAAAAAAATCACACATAAGGACTAATTTTTTTCCTCACAAATAAAAGTATTTTGAGACTTTTATTCAAAAAAGTCTTTAAACCTCTTATAAAAAAATGAAAAAAATTGAATAAATTAAATTTACTGATTATTTTTTATGGATATAGTAAAAATGAGTATTAATAAATATTTATAATATTTATTTTTTTAATTAAAAGTGAATTAAGATATTCCTCATCTGTATCTCTTTTTGTAATGTATCTCTTTTTGTAATGTATCTTATCTATTTAGAGAACTGTTGATGAAATAAATACACATTGGATTGAGGGCTGACTTATGTAGATGCCATAGAAATGATAGGTTAAATAATTTTACAACTTTTTGTTTTCAAGTATACTCTTAATGTGAATAGCTCTGACAACTTTGGAAAAAAAATTATTTACGTTTCTGTTTTAAAATATTTGTACTCAATTTTCATTCAAATCGAATTACAAAATGGCTGTCAGCAACAACCATCTGTTTATGTAATTTTGCAACATTTGTTTAGTTAAGTTTATGCTCAGAGACATTTTAGAAATTCCTATAGTTTTAATTATTCACCGTTGTAAAATGTTCCGATATTAACTATATTTGTCTAGTCTGTGACTAATCAAATCAAATACGAAAATACATGTTTTTTCTATGGTGAAAATTGGATTTCCCAACCACAGCATGGAGCATTTTCAATGGCCATAATTAAAGCATCGTCATCTGCATTTAATTAAATTTATTATGTATGTGACCAACGGGTTTAATTGCATTAACTAGTGTTTAGTTTAAATCCAATTGTGTTGTACTCTATTATGGACTTTGTTTATTTTTGCTGCCGACATTCTCTTTATTATTTTTTGTTTGTTGTTCCTTTTGTTTTGTTATTGTTGGCTTTGGATTATGTTCTTGTTGTTGCTCCGGCATTTCATTTAAATTTGTTTTTTGAAGTTCGGCAAAGCGTGGCGCTTATAATTTGCATAATAAAGTGCTTAGGCTACCTGAAATCGATGGAACAAACATAACGAGCAGAGAACACGACTAGCAGTTACCCTTTTATCGTTTATTTATTCAAATATCCAAAATAGTTGCATTTACTTTCAAGAGACAAAGAGAATTCTTATTGATAACTTCATTAATTGATACAAAAGTCGGTAATATCCTTTGGTGCTCGTGGTTATAGGGTATAGCACCTCGTAACCGAGCCTTGTGTCGGTGTCATTGAAACATAAATAAATTTATGTAAATTAAATAAAAATATTAATTAAGTTCTTAGAGACGAAATGACGTCAACCAATAAAGAAATATCCCCATATTCCAGATTCGGTTTTTATTTTGAGCTTATTTCGAACTGATTTTAATTTGAGCATAATTGGTTTTTAATTGAAACGCGCCAAAAAGGAAAAAAGGAAAACTGCATGGAAATTACATTGGGGATTTGTCTCTTGATTAATCATTAGCTATTTCAGAAAAATGCCCTCAGAGACGGTTGATTTCCCTTTGGGCGCTACGAAAACTTGTTTCATTTATTTTGTCTTATTTTGTGTGATGAGTTTTTGATTAAAAGATTGTCAGAAGCTATTTTCCTTCTTGGCTCTTTTGGATTTCAGATTTACTCACCGTTCGAACCACTTGATTTAATATTGCCGCCTTATCCGGTTTCGTTGAGGTCATATCTCCGCGTTTGTTGAGCTGCAGAAACTCCGAGAGCTGCTCAATATAATTGTTTTCCATTTCACGTCTTCGTTTCTCATTGTTGCATTTGTTTATTTGTGATTGCGGCTGCAAAACATATTTTAAAAACAATTGTAGTGGATATTTTTCATGTATAACATTACAAAAATATCTATTCTTTAAAATAGTTGATTTTGATTTTATGTAAAAAATGGTCTAATTAATACTTTAGAGGCAGGGATTTGATTCACTTAAAACCCATTTTTGGAGATCATTTTATATTTTTTTTATAGTTATCATAGCAGATATTATGTATCGCCATTTTAATTTTCTAATGCCTCTGTTAAGACCATTTTAATATAATTTTCTAAAATATAACTTCTATTTCCGTTTCTCGGCAGATTGTGCGATGAGACTTTATTACTCAATGTGAAAGACCTTTTAGTGAAAATCTAAAGAAATATCTTCAGTTTTAAAGGACACTTTTTCTGTTTGAGAAAAATAGTTAACTGCTTACTGTCAGATCGACTTCCTTCCTAATAGCTTTCTTCGATAATATCAGAGATTCGGAAGCCTTTTGTTACTTGGGGTAATTGAAGATTTCTTGCTTAAGCTTTCAAGAACTATCTGTAGTTTTCTAAGAAGACTTCTCAATCAAATGATGGCCTATTTTGTATTTTCACGATTCTTAATATACTTAAAAAAAAAAACTCTTCACGAGGAAATAATCTAATGACGAAAACATTTCTATGCCAACTGTTACTGTAAAAAAAATTTACAAAAATTTTTTTGCTAGTATTTTTTATAATTTTTTTGAAAATTCCTGAAAAGAAAACATTTTTTTTTGCAGCTACTCTTGATAAGGTGACTCTTTTCGCTGGCTATACCTATTTAGCAAAAATTCAATGTCTTTATTATTTTTATCTTCACTGTACTTTTTAAAGGGTAGATTACTTGATCAGATGAGATATATTGGGATGTATATATTGCTAGTCGCCTTTCTCACTTTTCGTGACTAGCGTGGACTACCGTCCACGGAGATATTTACTTTATTCACTTACCAAATTAACTTTAGTGTCCGTCTTGCGGCGTACTTTGCGAGCGGAGGTCGCTGCGTTCGCTGGAATCGGCGATGCCACCGCATTCATAATGGCAGCCGAGCGTTGCAGCGCGGCTGCAATTTGTGCCGTTGCCTTGTTATGATGTGAGTTGATGTGATGGGAGTTGATTTGTTGTTGTTGTTGCTGGCTCAGTTGTTGTTGTTGCTGCTGTTGCTGATAGAGAAGTTGCTGCTGCTGTTGCTGGAGCTGCTGGGTGAGCGAGGGTGTTGCTGCCGCCGGACGTTGCAGCGGCGTGCTGGGCGCTTGGCCCGGACCCGGACCCGGGACAGTTACCACGCCTCCGCCAGCGGCTGCGATTGTAACGGCTGCGGTCGCAGCAGCCGGCGATGAACGCGGCAGGTTGCAAACCGAGTTGTTGTTGTTGCTGTTGATGTTGCTGCTGTTGTTCTTGCTGCTGCTGCTGCTGTTGCTTGTGGCTGTTGATGCTCCGTTTGTTGCTGTTGTTGCTGTACCTGAAGCCCAATGATCTGGTAAGTCACCTGGGCTAAGCCTGCAAAAAATTAAAAGACAAACCCAAAATTCATTTTAGTGGAAAGTTTTTGAGCCCGTTATTTGTACAATACAAAATAAACTATTAGAAATGGGCAAAGTTGACTAAACTCGACAGTGGGAGACCCTGTTCTTATTCTGTAAAAATTACAAATTTTAAATAAAAATTGGGTACTTTTTCCAAAATTCTGCAATAACATAATAAACGCACTGCGTGCTCGATTAAAGCTCGCACAGTTGGCGACTTGTTTAGTTTATTTTTGAAGATGTTGTTCTAGAGCTAGCGAACTATTCGATTGTACTGATATCTTACAAAAATTATTCAATAGTAGCTAGTATTGTTGAATAAGTTCAAATCATTTTTGTATGGCCATAAAAATCCAGAAAAACCACCACCAAATCCACAATGCTTAAGATACAACATTCTTCACTAAACATTTCTTTTTTATCAGCATCAATCGTCTACATTAATAGCAACAAGATTGGACATACATAGCACAAGTTATGGATGTTTCAAGTTCTTGCGCCTAACTGTATGCACTAATTTTTTGCAGCTAGAACGTAAAATCTGAGTTACGGTTCGCTTGTAGTTGGGAAGTTGGCTATAGTGTTTATACTTGTTTTTATTTGCTTTCGATTAAGTTGTGATGCCATCACATTTCTCCAAATCTTGGCCTTGGTCTTTTAAGCTAACCCCACGCGACCCATACCAAATGCAAATGCCAAAATGTTTTGCAAATAGGCCTTCGCATTATCTGCTCTCTCCGAGCTAATGTGCTGCCTCGATTACAACCATTACCTAATCCATTTGCATTTGCGAATCGCATTTAAAAACTTCTGTACGGCATCGAAAAAACTTATTACACATTTAATTATACATTAACTTTCAAAAAGATTCATATGCAATTCAATAATTAAATTAATTACTTTGTTAAATTATCACAATTAAAAAGTTTAGCACACACAATTAAATTTGTCAATTTAAGAGAGTTTTAGCGCTTTTTCGCTAAAATAGCGGTATTTAAAAAGAGACCTAGAACAAAAGTTAATATGTATTTGACAATTGACAATCCGATATCTTGAAGATGCGTAACAAACAAACAAACAAGATTTTACTCTCCTTTTTTCAATAGTATTTACTTTAATTAAACTTTCTGATTTTATTAAAAGATATTAGAATAAATACTTTAGTATGGCATTAAGAAGTACAAAATTAACAACAAATAATATAATGAGCCTAAAATTGAAAAAAAAATTCTGCAAGAAATAGTTCTTGCAATTAATTCAAATGCTCCAACTTTATAATTTCAATAAAATATTTAAACTATGCAAAACTATCCGTATTTGTATTCTCTTATAATAATATTTGGGACGCTGTGTTTCCTTCAGGGAGATTCAAATTCAAGTTCAAAGTTTCAGATAAAGTATTAATATTTAATGATTCTAAAATTAATTTATGTAAGTGAAGATTACTTTAAGCTGCATCAAATATTAAAGGGGAAAATTGTGCGAGTATATGTAAATTTGCATATTTTATTCATGAGAAATTACATCATGATTCATGTAATATTCAATGCGCTTCTCTGTCTCTCAGCAACATCGACAACAAACAAAAAACAAGGCGCCGTAAATGATTCCCATTGTCAGCACATGTCGAATTAGTGTCGTTGTTCCGGTAAGGCGAAAGTTGCTAATCAAAAGAGAGATAAAGAGAGAGAGAGAGAGAGAGAGAGAAAGGAAATTCTTTTCTTGGAATGGCTATGAATATGTACGTTGAATTGCAGCCCTGGTTCAACCTCAATGATTGATAAGTTGTGAAATTAGCCTTGTGAGCGACTGCGATAACTGCAGATTATACGACTTTAAACGAGTATAAATAAATATACATACTTATGTGCACTCATACATACATACATACAAAGTGCAAATGTTGATAAGCTCTGCAAAAACAACAACAACATTAACAAAAGGTAACTGCACAATTTGCTATTTAATTAATTAAGGCTGCAAGTCAATTGTCAATCATACGCCCCGTGTGCCCAAGCTAACTGTAAACTAGCATATCCCACAACTTGATAATGATCAGCGGCATCATCATCATCTTCATCAGCTGGCACATTAACGTGTCGAAAAAAAGCCAGAAGTCAGCTAAAGAATCTGCACAATTATTGCGCCTGTCAGGGGAACTACAACTCCGCCCAGGGAGGAGAGCAGGCCAGGAGAAGGGGGTAAAGAGAGGGGGGGGGGTCTTTCAGCCCCCTTGTGATTATACGTCACTCATTTTAGCGCTCATAGGTCGGTCTTTTTTATTTCATTTTTTTGGTCAGCTGCCCATCACCTCTACCTTTAGTTTGAGTTGATTTTTAAATTTTAGCTATACCCTGTTTACGAGTTATCAAATCGGGTAGTCTGAACTGTAACAACTTAGAACAAATCAAAATAAGGGAAAAGCGTGAGTGTTCAATGTAGAAAGTTGAAAAAGATAGTTAATCGCAACAATATCGGACAAACAGAATGCCTGCAATGCCTTTTTAACAATAACGAAATTTCTTTTATTTGGTAAGTGTGGAATCCGTGCATACAAATAGCAACATAACCAACACAGGTTTAGTATAAATAAAAATAAGGACCAAACCTCTTGCGTAACGCAAAGGACTTGCAGCTGGCAATGCCTGTTTTAAGTTTTGAAAAAATGTAAGGGCCTAAAAGTATGCAATAACAAATATTTTATAAATATTTAAATAAGTAAGGGCTATCCAATAGCCAGGAACTCGACTATAGCCCTTTCCGCTTGTTATTTTAATTATTAAAAATTAATAAAGACTTATTTTTTTTTATAGATTTTTGCTCTTCGCTTAAAATAAAGTTTAAAACCGAGTATATAAATAAGAAAATAAAATGTTGAATACATTTTTTCGACATTTGCTCATACATCACTGCTAACGGCAGTCCGCGCTAGTGACGAAAGCAGCACGAAGGGTGCGAAGTACGACATACGACATACATGTGGGAAAAATAATCGACAATGGAATTTTGTTTGAACAAAGACAGCAGAAAGCAGAAAACAGAATTGAAAGTGATAATTCTATTATTTGACAGTGAATTTGTATATCTTAAATTCAAAAAGTCACTGACTTTGATATTTCTGGAAAAACATTATCAATTCCCCTTTTACAGGGTATTTTCAGCGTTTTCTACAAAGAAATACTTGATTCATTTCCTTTTCAGCTTTGTTTATATTCTGTCCCGTTTTCTCTTGTTTCTGTTCTGCGTTCTGTGTTCTGTTTTATGCTGATTACATCGTTGACTCGGGGCGTCCAGTGTCTGTAATTATTTTTGCCTGCATTCGCATTCGTATTTCCATTCACATTTCCATTCCCATTCGCATTCGGATTCTCTTTGGGACCCTGCCCAGGCCTTCATTATGCATATAATGTAATTAAAAATAAGTATAAGTCCACAGTCAGTTTGCTGTTTGCTGATGAGCACTGGACACGGACACGGAGACGGACACGGGAGTGCTCCTCAGTTGAGTTATTGTGTGGTCCCAGGTAAACTACATCAATCTCTGTAAATAAAACCCTATATGCTTGACTGACTGACTGATTGATTGACTGTCTGAATGACTGACGTTCTTTTGTACAATATAAACCCGAGATTAAAGCCGCAACAGAAACCGTAAATGTTAACCGGTATTAGCCGATTCAAATTGGAAGCCGTCTCTGAAACGGTAACCGAAATCTGAGAGCCCGATATTATTTAAGCCGAAATATTTGTTTTGTGACCGATTTGTTTTATAACAGTTTGTTTGGGCTTAATCAAGTATTCAATCATATTTTCTTAATAAACTCATTGAAAGCCAAGAAATTTTTCTCTTTTAACTAAAGTTAGTCAAGAAACATGACAAATTAAGAAACACGCAGTTTTTTTATATTCCAAGCAGTTAATTAGTTTTGAGAACCATAAGACCCTGACAAATATTTGACTATATCAGATATTGTGATAACACTTTGAGAAGATCGACAGATTGGTACAGATTTCAGGAGAGAATTACTCTTACGGGTAAGAAGATCAGTTTTGTGTAAACGGTAAGGATCCCTTCAATTGGACCACGCTAAGAAGCAGCTTACATAGAAAAGGCCATCCACTATATAGTAGAAAAGTAATTGTAAACCATTAAACATTTAATGTTTAAAAGTTAGTGTTTGATGTAACAATTTTGATGTCATTAAACATCCAAAATATAATACATATAATCAAGTCATTTCTGGTTTTTACATTCGGCAAGATTTTTTTTCCATTAACCTACACTTATATTCCTTCGATAAAATCTGTGGATTAATTTCAATTCAAGTCAATTTTGAAAAACTTTGCCTAAATTAAATGTTAATAAATACCTTTTACTAAATGTTATAAATTCAAAAGGGAACACTTGAACAGACCTGAATGTGTCCATATACTATTTTATTATTTTGTCTTAATTAGAAAAATACAAAACAATGGGTTGCAATAATAAGATGTTAATTATATGTATTTATAAAATTAGTTATGTTCATTTTGATACGATTTAGATAAATGTTTTGCTCTAAAGCTTAAATGTTTTGCATCGCAATTTATTTCAAACACTTGGCTTTTGTCTAATTGATGATTATGTGATGTTGATTGTACTAATGCTTGCCGGCAATTTATAAACGAATAAACAACTGAGGCCTCGGTTTTTTCGTGTGTTTAAGATATTGTTTTCTGACTTTGACTTGTGGCCTACGTGATGCTAGACATTTAGGCTGCCGCTGGAAGCTGACTTAACTTGGAAGCTGGAATCTATGAAATTCCAATAATAATAATCTCAACTTTAATACGAGATACAGAACTTTTATCCTTTACCTTTTTTAGGTACAATTTAAATGCAATCTGGCAGAAATTTCAGACCTTATAGGAACTGGATGGAAATATCAAGTTTTCTATTTTTTAGAAACTGCTCAGGAAAAACTTGGCAACGGTTTTTCTGTGTAAGCAAGGAGAGGAAGGGCACTTTACGTTCAACCTTAAACATAGTATCTCCTTAATATATTAAAAACTTTTCTTTAAACAAAATACGAGTTTTTGTCAGATTGATTTAATTTAATTTTATTTACTATTTAAAATAAAAAAACAAATTACAAAAAAATAATCAAACAATTTGAACACCTTTTTTTTGTAAATTTTGTAATTTTGTAAAAAATATTTTAATCGATATCTTAAAGATTAATATTTTTTGTGTCGACCTTTATTTAATGGTAAGTTATAAGAAAAATAAGACTAATTAATATTGTTTAGCTAATTAAAGGAAATTTTACATTTCAAACCGAATGTCGCTTGACAAAATTTCAATTTAAGCCAAATAAAAAGATTGGCAACGATTCACTTTGAGGCTGGAGATGCATCAGACGGCAACCAATTTGCCACACGAAAAACAAACATGTTGTCAATGTTGTCAGTTACAATTAATTGCTAACGAGTGAGAGTAAACAACAGCAACAACGGTAACAACAACAGCAACAACAAGAACAACGATGTCAACAACAAACATTTTTCGCATACTGTTAATGGCAGCCAAAAGTCGACGGCAAAGTGACAACAGCGTCGAATGAGAAAGGTGGCAAAATGCAATGAAAGAAAAGTGCAACAGCATTTGCAACATTACGAAACAACAACGAAAACGACAACATTTACAGCAACAGCGACAACTGTAATGACCACAATGTCAGCGTTGGCTAAGTGACAACAGCGACAACAGTCACAACAACAACAATACCAACAACAAAGGCAGAAAGAACAACAACAATAAAAACACGATGCAACACATCAATGAATGAAGTTTCAATTTGTCTGTTTTAATACCCTAAAATAATCGATAAATAACAAGGGGGAGTGCTCGACTAATAGATACTCTGCGCTTAGTTTAAGCAGACAACACGTATACGTAATATTTTACATTCTCATTAAATACTCAACAAAATTTGTTACAAATTTTAGAAGATTGTTACTTGAATAATTTTTTTTTGTACGATTTAAGTGAATATTTCAGAATAAATACAAGTTTACTAATGTTTTATGTGGTACCTTCCAAATTGTTTAACATATAATAATTAATAATATTTTTATTAGAGGGAAAAGAAAAAAAAGTGAGATTTAAAATGAACTAAAGTCTCCTTGCCACATTTGGTAACTCTAACTCTTTTAGTTACTTAGTTCTCATAGTTGACCACATACCCTACTAAATATTAAGTATACGTGTGTGTAAATGGATTAATTTAAATTATATTTTATAATACCCATTTTTGATTAAATTGCAAAGGGCATATGCTATTAAATGTATTAATGTAGATTCTATGTAAATTCTGTTATTCTTTAAACCTGAATTAATTTTGTATATAATCAAATTTATGATGAATAATTTTATGATCTGAAAGATCTTAGCATTGCAATACAGTCGAACTTACCAAACTCAAATCACTATTATCCATAGAAAAAGTTCGAATTATGGAGACTTCGAATTATGGAATGCTTTTTTAAGTTAAGTATACGCTATTCCCACTCGACTTAGTTCGATTTAGAGAAAATTCGTTATAGACGTTCGAGTTTTGGAAGTTCGACTGTATTAGTTTCTTTAGTTCTTTAGTTTACCAAATGTTGAGTCACATTTGTAATACACAAAATGACGCTAATTGATAATACTATCAATAGTTTTTTTTTTTGTGAAATTGGATGAGTAATTAAGTAGAGTGATTTGGGTAATGGCAAATAATGCCAACAGTGCCACGGGGTATTGCGAATATTCGCATTTTTGAGTACTCCCATCTACGAGTATTTATAACTAATATAAGTATTGCTCTCAAATGCTCTCTTAACCTCCAGATCAAATCATTTTGCAGTTATAATGCACACACACACTCTTAATTTAGTTGTTTTGCGGTTTTTCGAGTGTTTTCAGTTTGTCTGTCTGTCTGTCAGTCTGTCAGTTTCACTGTCTCTCAGATTGACTGACATTCATAAACACACTTGAAGCACGCACACACACACAATCACATACACTTGACGGTGGCCCCTAACTAAAAAAAAGCTAAGCCGCCGTTTTCCGCCTGTCGTCTGCCACTTGCAGTTTGCCTCTCTCAAACTTAGCTGTGCTCTCTCTTTGGCTCTCTTTCGAACCACAGCCGCCCACCTACATAAATAGGCATGACTGTGTCTGTGTGTGTGTGTGTCTCAGCTCATTTGCTCAGCTGTGCCGCTAGTTGTCGATGTAGTGGTAATAGTTGTTGTTGTTGTTGTTGCGAACCTGCATTTTAGCAACTAATTGTCTGAATATAAAACATATGCTTAAAACTGCTTGCTCTCTTTGTCTCTCTCTCTCTCGCTCAATCATTGCTACAAATAATAAAGTGGGTCATGGATGAAAGAAAAAGCGTTTTATAAAGTGGGTCATGAATTTTGTTTCACTCACGTTCAAGTGTATTTCGATTGCTGTTCGTTGTTATTGTTATTGTTGTTGTTGCTGTTGCTTGTGTTGTTATTATTGTTAGCTGTACGTATTTTTATTTTTATACACTTTTTGCAAATAAAAAAAATCATAAAATATTTATACATATTTATATGTATGATATGTCGCATGATTCATATATTTGTGTTTTATTTTTTTTGCTTTTGATTTTTTTTTTATTTTTGACAATATCATTGAGGGGGCGGAGTATTTATTTGCAGAGGGTGAAGTAGATGCGATCAGTAAGAGAAACTGTCGCTTTCCATCTTTTAACTCGATTCTCAGGTGGAAGGCTAGATAGATGAATCATGCTTAGATGCTATATTTTCAAATCATAACTGTTAAGTTTCGATTAGAATTACTAGTCAATTAGATTATGTATTAAAAATAATCGTAGTGATAATATAATTCACTGTTGAAAAACTTGTGTAAATAAAAAAAAAATTCAAAATTATTACAATTATTCAAAATAATCAGAAAACATAAAAAAAATCTAAAAAAATCTTTCTGAGTATTTCGGATTATTTATATTTTTTCTGATTATTTCTGTTTATTTTCGATTTTTTATATATTTGGTAAAAAAACAAATTATTTTAAATTTTCACATTCAAAATACCCATCAATACTTACCAAATATTATTAAACATTTCGATTATTCAGAAAATCCACTAAACTTAATTCTCTTTTTACACAGATTTTGTAACAGTTTTCACAAAAAGCTCAAAAGCTTTGGCTACTTTGATTGTGAAAATTTAAAATAATTTGGTTTTTTACCAAATAGTCATAAACAATCTAAAATAATCTGAAATAATCCGAAATACTCAGAAAGATTATTTTTGAATATTTTGAATTTTTTCTGATTATTTTTGAATAATCGTAATTATTTTTGATGTTTTTTTGAATTTTTCTAATCGTAATCATTTAATAATTGGGCAAAATTCAAAATAATCGTAATTTAATCATTAGTTCGACTTTAAACAAAAATAATCCAACTACTAATGATTATGATTACTAATCATTATTTAACAGGTATGGTTCAAATAAGCCAGATCGGATGACTTTGCTGTTTCAGAACCATCGATAATAATAGAGCTATTATATCCATGTACCAAAAAAATCTTTCTTAATTTTCTTTCTTTATTTTAACAACTTATCTTTATTTAAGAAAAAAATGGGTCGTTTTTTGCACTATATTTGTAAGTGTCATAAAAAAGTTAAATCAGTGCGGACTTTTCAAAACTCAAAGAATTATTCCCTATCATAAATCTAGAGACTTTTGTCCTACCTAAAAAAAACCGCTAGCTTAGCGGGAAATCGCTAACATCCGTTAAAAGTGACACCCCCACAGTTTCGAAACGGCAAAACTGGAAAGGTTTTTTGAAGATAATAAAGTTTGGCACACAACAAAAAAAAAGTTCCGACTCGGCATACCTAATAAAAATAACTCTTTTGCGCAGTGACGAGTGCCAAACTTTAATTATAAGATAAATGTTCGTCACAAAATTGAATATCCGAAATTTTGGGGCATGGAAATGTTTTTGCCACTTGACTTTTACCTCGTAAAGAGGTTTTCTTTTAGAAGTTAATAAACTAGAACTAGCTATAGCATACAGCTTTCATAAGAATAATGGATTAAAAGCAAGACTTTTTATAATCCTAATTAAAAACTCATAGAAACGACCTGTTAAAATACATTTTTTTTATGAACATTTTTGCATATACATATGTATGTATAAATATATATATTTTTTTTTTGTTGATATCCCATTTGTGTGGTTCGGTGGCTCACTGGTTAGAGTCGCCGAACTGTCACATAATTTGAACTTTCAGTTTAAAAAACTGGGTTCGATTCCACCGTCAATTGTAGTCAAAAAAGTGTTTTTAAGTTCTCAGGAATAAAACGCAAAAATAAATACTTCCCGTCATTTAAAAAAAAAAAATATATCCCAATTAGTTTTTTTTTTTTGCAATTGACTAACATAATTCATATTTATATCCTTCTAAATTTCAATAAAATTCCTAGGAACAATTTTTTTTTTTTGTTTGATAGTTCTCCCTGATATCAAAATCAAGAATAAAATTCCATCAATAGGATCATTTAATTTCAACGATCGTTCAATAATGATAACTTTATTTTAGTAGGAGCAACTTTCTATGATTTTTTATGTTTTTTTTTATCGAAAACGAGCTTAGGTCAGAAAAATAGTCGAATTGTGAGCAGAAAATTGCAGGCAAGTCGACTAGAACAATGTAATGGACAACAAACAGGGTCGTTCTCTTTCCGGCATCTCTAACTCAGTGTCTCATACTCTCTCTCTCTTTTTATACCCTGTGCCCATTGAAAATGGTCAAAAGGGTATATTAGATTTGTGTGATGTATGTAACAGGCAGAAGGAAGCATCTCCGACCCCATAAAGTATATATATTCTTGATCAGCATCAACAGCCGAGTCGATTGAGCCATGTCCGTCTGTCTGTCCGTCCGTCCGTCTGTCCGTCTGTCCGTCTGTTTGAACGCGTCGATCTCAGAGACTATAATAGCTAGAGACTTCAAATTTAGTATGTAGGTTGCTGGATACCGGACGCAGATCAAGTTTGTTTTTAAATTTGGATCGGACCACTATATCATATAGCTGCCATAGGAACGATCAGACGAAAATCAAGTCTTAGTATGAAAAACTCATTTGTTGTTTGAGATATCTTAACCAAACTGACAGAATATGCATATGGGATGGTTCCAAACATTTTGACTAGATTTGGTTAAAATTGGACTACTATATAATATGTATTTATTTATGTTTTATATGCTTATATACATATTACTAATTCTATTATAACCAATATTCTATTTTGTGGAAACTGGCACAGGGTATCTTACAGTCGAGCAAACTCGACTGTAGCCGCACCTCCTCGCGAGCGAAGCGAGCCGGGGGTAGGCGAGCGAAGCGAGCAGGGGGCGGAGCCCCCTTTGTTATATATGTGTGTATGTATATTCGAGTATATTCAGTGTGACATTGTATAACCGGCCTCAGAAATCCACCTGCTGATAAACTGCACTTTGTTAAGTTGTTGTTGTTGTTGTTGATGTTCTTGTCATCGTCGCTATAGCGAAATAATGTCAGTGGGTCAGAGTCGCTTTTGCATTTTGCGGCATTTTGTTATTGCTGTAGTTGTTGTTGCTGTTGCTGCTTTTGCTAGACACTCTATCTAAGGTTAGATGCGAGTACAAAAAAACAGCTGTTTAGTGTTCTCAACTACAACTACTAAATACGGGTCAAACTTTGAGCAAGCTGAGCAAACACTTTGAAGTTACAATACCTATGTTATATTGATTCTAAATGTTACTAAAAACTTTTGATTAAACATAAATATGTATCATGAACAGTGACTGTTTTAAGTTTCGAAATAAAAATTACAATGCAACAATAATTTACCAATGTTTATTGTATTTCTTAAAAGAATATTTATTTTTGATTTTTATTAAAAAGAGAAATATTTTTTTTGAAACATCTAAATAAAAACTAAATTTATTGTACTTTTATAAATATGAATTTAAGATATAAATAATTTTATCAACTATAAATAGAAACTTGAGCGGTCTTCGAAAAATGCTAAGAAAGCCGATATTGGGGGAAAAAAGTGTTGTAAACAAAATTAAGGCTTTTGATTAGGATATAAAAGTTAGAAAACCAAATAAGGTATGATGACTTTAGGGAAAAATTTAAAATACTGACTCTGAAAATCATTTTTACAATCTTTCCAAGAAAAAATAAACATTTCTAGAAAATTTAACTGGAGTTAAGAATCTCAAAGGTATATTTTATTAATATCTAACTCATTTTTGTATACTTACTAAACTTTGTAATTTCTCTCGTTTCATTTAATTTTCGTCTTAAATTTTGTTCTTGGATTTTTTAATTATTACACAAACATTTGGAGTTAATAATGATAAAAGAGCGAATAATTTTTAATTGTCAAAATTATTGCTTGACTAATTTGCAAGCAGTTATTTAATAAGCTGGTAAATTATTTGCATTACTTCTAAGAAAAAAAACTTATTTAAGTTTTTATTTTTCTTGTTGGAACTTGTTGAGCAGTTTTTAATTTGATGTTTCTTTCAAGTATATGTTTCTCAGACTTTTTGACTGTGATTCAAGGAAAACGCAAACTGCAAAACTTTTAATTGATAAACAAATAAAAATAATAAGCTAACCTTCAAAAAGCCGTTGTTGTTTTTTGAGTATTTGCATTTTGTTTACATACATACATATCATAAAGCTGACGACGACAATTTTTTCGTATTTTACGAATTTTATTTCATTTCGTATCCCTCGCAATTTCGATTTTTCTTTTGTGCAATTTATTGGGAAACTTACCTGCAAAAAAAGAACAGAGAAAAAATATGATTAATACAATGACATTTAATGACAATATTTATAAGATATTATTAAAATACTACACAATCAAATGTTAAATGTAGATTTCTAAGACATTTAAAAGTATTTTAATTGTAATGCGCTTGTCAAAAATAGACAGCGATATCATTATTCTGTTAAATGCAGGTCATTAACACTGCCTACATTTTGATGAACGTTTAACAGCTTCGCAGCTAAGCAGTTAACATCTTAACTGTAAAACAGCTTAAATGTAAAACAGCTCTGCAATTCGACTGTTAGTTTTGTAAGCAGATGGCGGATTAAATTTAAAGTTGTTTCTATGTAATACTTTAGGAAATGATAAGTATTATACATGATAAGTATTATACATTTGTAAAAATCTAACCTATATAATGTAAAAATTTGATTATCATATTGTTTATACTCTTGAGGCGAGATTCGAAAGAATTCTTTTCTTTTTTTTTTTGTAGAACCGTTTTTTAAACATTCAAATTTTTTAGGATTTTCGAGGTTACTCCAACACTTTTGAGTATATTTCCATTTCTACTTATCCGATTTGCCCAAGGAAGCACTTAAGTTCATTCTCTTCTTTCTCCGATACAGTATTCAGATCGGTTCAGCAGTTCATGTGCTAGCGATTTTAAAAAGTTCGAAAATGGTCGTTTTTGTGATTTTTTGAGTTTGCAAGCTAACAAATCGTCCTGAAAAAAATAGAAATCCCAAAGATAAAATTGTTTTTATAAATTTAACGTAAAGCTGCTACTTTTCGGAAGAATAAAAGGTATTGTTATTGCAAATCCATCCACAGTTGGCGAAGTAGTATATAAGTATTTTAGTGTTTTTAGATTTAAGAATTTTTGTAAAAGTCTACTTTTGAAATTTCTTCCTCGATTTTTTACAAAAAATATTTTGATGCAATAAAATTCTTCAAATAATTCTAAGAGTGACTGCAAAAAAAATCGAGGAATATAGTTGAAAAAGTAGACTTTTACAAAAGCTCGAATTTTCCAGTGGGTACTTAATGGGTTAGGGAAATTTTTGCATCATTCAAACGGAATTCAAACGACCTTCCCAAATATATTTTGACTTATCTAGCTGTTAAAGTAAAAGAAAGGGTGTACGAAATAATAGTGGCTTGGGCTCGTATATTACATAAAATAACTGAAAATTGAATTCTTAACTGATTTGAAACTGAATTCTACTGAATTCCCAATAAATACTAACTACTATTGACAATTAAAGAAAAAAGTCATGATAAATGTATAATGAAATGTTAATGAATAAGTATATGAACAATTCAAGAATTTAATTCCAAATTCCCTAAAACTAATATATTATTTTCTATTCAAAAAGTCTTCTAGGGTATTTGCTATTCGAAGCTATTTTTATTCTGCTCTGTCATATTGAATTACAAGCTTAGCCTCGGGTAGCTCCGTTTAGTAGGCCTTGTTTTGCTCCTCTCTCCTCTCCTCTCCTCTCCTCTCCTCTCCTCTCTTCTCATCGCCTCTGTTCTTTTCCGTTATGTGAGGTTATGTTCGCTTCGTTTCTGTCTCTTTTTTTTTGTTGCTGTTGTTAGGTTAGGTTCGCTTCGCTTTTTGTGATTTTTTTCCTTCATTCCGTGATTTTTCTACCGGATTACAATTGTTTACAAACACGACTGCACATTGTGACAGTTTCCACAGTTGTCTTGTGTCTCTTTTTTCTTCTTCTTCTTCAATCTGCCGCTCTACACTGCCAGTTAAATCCTTTCAAGCCACACACACACACATATATTCACTCACATGCAGATGTAATTGTGCGAGTTCTATTGACTGCCTTCATTTTTTCTCTCTCTCTCTTTTGTTTGCCAAAGGTATAAGTTTACAACAAGCGCTTTTTTGCATGTGTATAGGTGTGTGTGTGTGTGTATTGCATGTGTGTGCGTATATGTCTGGCAGCCACTGTGTCTAACATTTCACTTGCTGCTCGCATTTCCATCTGCTGTTGCTGCCCCAATTTTTCTACCCTCTTCATCCTCATTTTTATTCCATTTCTCATTTGCCAGTCACAGTTTTACTTTTTATTTTCTCATGTATTTTTCCACAGTTTTTACAATTTTCCGCTCAATGAGTTTTCTGTGGATGTGGATGGAAGCTGAGGGATTTCCCCATTATCAGTTGGACCGCAATAACTGTTTTATTGGGTTTCCCAGAGTTTTCGACAGTTGAACGGCAGGTGCAATGAACAATCCCATGGCTAAATCAATAAGAACCAGATGCAGTTACAAATCCTGATGCAGATAAAGATACATATACACCTTCAGATACAAATTTATTTACATTGCTGAAGCATTGAAAATTCCTTCTAGCAATTTCAAACTCCAAATTGTTTGCTGAGAAAGTAGGGAAAACTGATAAAGCATTAATAATTTTAATTTTAATAACGTATTTATTCTACAGTTGTCGGATAAAGTATTTTGACAAAACTAAAGCTAAATCTATTCATATTTTTGAACTTACTTCATGTAAAGTTCGGCATCAATGGAAAGGTCGTTTAGTTTCCGTTTGAATGATACAAAGTTGTCCTTAACCCATTAAGTACCCATCGAAAATTTCGAATTTTCGTAAAAGTCTACTATTTTGACTTTTTCCCCGGTCTCAAACAAAAAATGTTTTGATGCAAAAAGTTTCTCTAAACAATTCTAATAGTGACTGCATAATTTGCTAAACATCTCTTTGCTAGTATTTTTTATGATTTTTTGAAAATTGCTAAATATGTCTATTTTGTCATATTATGTAATTATTGTATGAAAAGAATTTTTGTATCTCATACAAAAATGTCCTGAGATCATCCCAATCAAAAAATTGTTTAAGTATGCTATGTGGTTTAGAAACTGTGGGAATGTCAATTTTAGCGGGTTTAAACGTTTTTCCGCTAAACTATCGGTTTTTTTAAAAGTCGTAGATCATGAGCTTGTAACAATTGGACAATCAACAAAGTCCGATATCAACGAACAAACAAACAAAAAATCAAGATTTTAATCTCAGCTCACTGACGTTATCAGAGTCTTTCAAATCCCTCTATATTAAAAAAGAAAAGTCAGATTTTGGTGCATTGAAACTTCCAACATTCCGTTTTCTTTTAAATCGCTAAAATGTAAAATAAAGTAGCTTAATTTCACTTTTATCACTTTTCCTAAGTTCGTTAGAAAAATTCGTCAAAAAGAAGCCATTAAGCTTTAAATTAACATTCAAACGATGAAAACTGTGGGTGTGTCAGTTGTAGCGGGATTTAGCGTGTTCCCACTAAGCTGGCGGGTTTTAAAAATGGCATAAAACAATAAAAAATAAAATTCATTCCGATATCTTGAAGATGAGTAACAAACAAACAAGCACGATTTCTCTCTCAAGTCTATAATGCCATCAAAATTCTATAATTCTTCTATTTTTGGAATTGATAGTCCGATTTTGGTGAATGAAGTACCGTTGGACGTGTATTCGATGGAAGAGGCTTGAATTCAGGGTATCTCATAGTCGAGCAGACTCAACTGCATTGAGAAACTTCAACTTATGAATAAGAATAGTTTCCATTTAAACAGTGCAGTTCGTTAGTTTAAGAATCATTTCGAAGCACTCAATCTCTCTCTCTCTCTCTTTCTTTCTCT
Organism: Drosophila recens; assembly: GCA_037043495.1. Classification (NCBI taxonomy): domain Eukaryota; kingdom Metazoa; phylum Arthropoda; class Insecta; order Diptera; family Drosophilidae; genus Drosophila; species Drosophila recens. Next base: position 165,894 of record JBAMBJ010004263.1, read on the forward strand.
CTCTCTCTCTTTCTTTCTCTCTCTCTTTGGCTCTCTTCTCATTTCAATTTGCAGCTGTTGTTGTTGGTTTATTTGCATACAAATTTAATTAAATGGAAGTGTATTTGCCGTTACCGCTGTTTTGTTTGTAAGCCGAGCTGTTGCTCTGGCTAAAAGAAAGAGAGAGAGAGAGAGAGAGAGAGAGAGAAAGAAACTGTGAGCTGTGGCAAGTTAATTAAGTTGAGCCAAAGCAGAATGTAAACCTTGCGCTAAAGTAAATGGTTGGCTAAGGCGTGAGGGCGGTTGGTGTCAAAAAGAGGGCAAAAGGCAAAAAAGGGTAACCCAAATGAACTTAAAATGCCAAAGCTTTGAACTAAATGGAATTATGATTGTTGCTGCTCAACACAGCACTTCAACATAAAATAGCAAGCTTATTTGTGAACTACACCTGTCTCATTCTTCCTTTCTCTCTGATGCAATGGCCCCTTTAAACTGTAATATGCATCAGTGATACCAAACATTTTTTGAAAAAATAAGACAAAACGACCAAAAAAATAGGGAAAAAAGGCTAAAAGAACTAAAAAATAAGACAGAAAATAGGCCAAATTTTGTTTATTACTTTTTTTATTTAATTTAATAGTTTTAAGGTCTCTTCAATGATTTTTTTGTCTTCATTTTCTTTGTTGGCATTGTACGTCGCCATGGTGCCTATAAGCTTAACATTTGTCAGGCAAGTTGTACAAATGACAACACCCTCTCTACTTCAGCGTTTGACCAAGGCAACGATAAAAGAGTCAGAGCGAAAGAAACCAGCTCTGAAAAAGGGTTATTGCCGACAGAGTCTCGACATTTTTTTACTTATAAGTTTCTTTGGGCATTTTCTCACAATTATGAACAAGCAACCGCGCTTTGCTCAACATTCGATTGCAAAAAATATCGAAATCAACATACAAAAAGGGATGCCACTTTATTTTTAGATGATCAATTTGTAGGAACATAAAAGAAATTTAAAAAATCCTAACATGGTCAATTGACACTAAAAAAGGCCAGATTTTCGGATAGAAGCTGTTTGAGATTTTTCTCGGCTGAAGCAGTTAAAAATCAGACAAATCTATCAGAAAAGAGATAACTGAAGCTTGTTATTTTACATAACATTGTAGTCATTCCAGCACTGTTAGTCTAACATACTCTTATGCTAAGCGGCTATGCAGCTTAACAATCAATGCGCTTTTAAATATTTTACTAAAGCAGACGGCCTAAATTTGATGTTAAGCACAGCGGACTGAAACACCCTGTACATTTATAGCCTTTTTCTATCTCTGCCTCTGTCTGTCAATGGTAACGTAATTCGATATGATGCCGCTTTAAATATTCTCTTTGCTTTGCGTTGTAGCTGCCAAATTAATTACAGAGCGCGGCACAAACGGATGAACGGATTGACGGAACTACCGAAAGGGACGGCAACAAGGCGGGAAGGAAGAGTCGAAAAGCAGGGAATGAAGGAAAGAAAGACAAACCAACAAACGCAATAATTGTGAGCTCTGAGCTCTCTGAGAGGCGTCAACCAGCCACGCCCATTTGCCTGATTTCCAATACAAGCCTAAAAATAAAATGCTCGACTGGCAGATGACCTGTAAACACCTCTGGAAAAAAGACAACTGTATTTTTCTTAAGCTGTAACTAAATAATATTTATAAAAATAAAATTAAAATTAAAAAATGGGTACACTTAAGGATAGCGTCTAATAATTTCATGGACAGTAGGTAGCAAAGGCGGAAACTGGTTGGGCTTCCATTTTAAAACTTGATTTTGGCAAACAAGCTCCTCAAACTCTTCTGCACGTTTGCAAAGGTTGAAGATCCTTCTTCGACTTCATCTCCTTCCTGCAGGATCAACATACAGCTGCTATGCTCTTTGTCTCTTTGAGTCCTTTGTCTACGCTTTACTTTCAAATCGTTGTCGATCACCGGACTTTGACAACCAAAGGAATGGAAAAGAAACTAACAATGGGAACGTTTATTTATGCACTCAGGTAATTTCATTCATTTATAATAAAAACTTAATTTAACCAAAAATAAGTTTATTTTTTATTTAATTTAACTTTTTGTTTATATTATTTTATGTCCCCTCATTAAAACGATCTTAACCAGTTTTCTTGTGGCTTAAAGTAGTCGTGTCAAGCAGTGCTACATTTTCTTCATCGTTAACATACCTGAATTATAACATACCAATAGTATGTTACACACCTCTGTTATGTGGCGTTAGGTTTACAACACTGTGTTGAAGTGCTGAACATTATGTTAACATTAGCTTACAATTAATTTATGGTTTCTGGGCTACAAACACATCTCTAAAAATAAAAAATTTATTGTAATTTACTAACTTAAAACAAGATATGATGGGATCCATTGGGTTTAACTATTTTTTAATAGTTTACAGAATTTGAATGATGATAGATTATGTCAATTTAAATACTTGACTAACTGCCAATTAACATTCAAGTATTTTGGTTAAATTTTTTTAGGCGCTTTTAACTACTACACTGTTAGCCAATATGACTTACACCCACGCGATCCATAAGAATTATTCCCATTATTTCAACATTTACCGTCATTAACTTCTTTGCGCTCACACCCTTCAAACTGCGCTCATTACAATAGTCGGCCGCCATCATGAGTTAATATGCACGTGTGTGTGTTTGTATGTACATATGTGTGTGTGTTTATTTCGTGTATTTCTGAGTCAGCTTTATGAGCAAGCGTATTGAAAGCTTCGTCGAAAAGCTAAGCTCAGTTATTTGAGCTTGTTGTTTGCCGGTTTCACTCGTTTCACGTTTTCGGATTTGTTACGTTTCATTCTTTTGCGAACGCAACTTGAAATTAAATGCGCAGTAAATTACGCAATTTTATGCTTCGTTAAACTTGCTTGCTTTTTCTGTTATTTTTCCCTCATTCGCCATGGCAATCATAACGAACCAAAAGCAAGAAAAGAAAAATATACATAGCTGCAAAAGAAAGAAAGCACAAACAACAATGACATTTTTGACAGGAGCTGCATTAATTACACATAGAGCTGCTCAATCATGCTCATAATACGAATCTGCTGCATTTTTACTCCATCAACAACAAGAACTTCAAAGCTCTCTCGGTCCCGCTCTTACTCGCTCTTTGGTCCTACCCCAACATTAGAACAGTCGCCGCATAATGCAACGGTTAATATTGCCGCAGGGTAGTTGTTGTTGTTGTTGCTCTTGCTGCTGCTGCAGTTGCACCCGAAGACCAAAAGACTTGCATAACAAATTCTTAATTGTGCAACAGCAGCATACTCTCTCTCGTTCTCGTTCTCGCTCTCTGCACTCTCACACTCTTACTCAATCTCGTTCACATTGAAAACTTGTCCGTTCACTGCTTTGTGCTGTTGCTTCGCCCTGCAGCTTTATTGCGGAAATATGTCAACGCTGTTGCTGTTGTCGTTGTTGTTCTTTGTACTGCTTCTGTTGTTTTGAAGTTGAAGTTTGCCTCTGCTTCTGGCGCGGTTGTTGGGTTAGGTGAGGTTCTCTACACGCACACACACACATATGCAGAGACATAAAAGCATGTTATGTGAGTTAGGTGTTTAACTCTTAAGTTTATTTTAATTTTAAAGTAATTGAAAAGTTACAAGATTATTCTAATTGTCTCGTTTCTGCTTTTTTTCTTCCCGCGTGGTTTTTTCTGCTTCTTGTTTCTTCTTCGGCTTTTTTCCAAGAGTCAATTCTCAGTGTTGTCCTCTTTTTTTCAGAACCAAGAATTCTGCTGTTAACTCAAAATGTACTGCTTAAAATATCGGCTGTTGACTCCCTGCTGTTATTCGGCTGTTGATCGGCTTAAATTCTGCTGTTAATGTTCTGCTACTGCTGTTCTGCTTTTGTTGTTCTGCTGCTGCTGTTCTGCTGCTGTTGGTCTGCTGTTGTTGCTATTCTGCTGTAATTCTGCTGTGCGTTTCCCTATCCAATCTTACATTCGGCCATTCCTGATCATTCATCTGTCCCAGATGACCATGCATCCTCATTATCTATGGTATAACGCCACAGCTTCATGTGATCGCAACTTGTGGATGTGTTGGTAGGTCCTTCCACATCAGCTGCCTTTCGTACATCATAGCGGCCATTTCTCTTCACCTTCGTTACTTCATACGGTCCCAAATATTCACTGGCAAGCTTCTTTCCTGCGATGAACTGAGTACGGCGTATGGCAACCAAATCTCAACTTGATAGACGATCTCTGGTCCTCTCTTGGTATCGTATTGCTTCTTATAAGAATCTTGTGCGTGCTGTATTTCGTTCTTAGCGTTTTGTCTCATCTGCAGCCGTTCGTTATCAAAATTTTCGTACATTTCCTCTTCCAGAAGCTGCTTTATACGATCGGTAGGTATATTGTTCATCCTCACACCGAACATTAGTTCAAACGGCGATCTCTTAGTCGATGAATGCACATGTGAATTGACCGCTCTCTGCACATCTGGTACTGCCTTGAACCACTTAGACGTGTCTTCTGCCGAGATCTTTGAGATGATCGAAAGTACTGTGCGATTTACTCTCTCTATCTGGCCATTTCCTCGAGGTACTCCGGTTGTACTCCAAATGTGTTCAATTCCGTTCTCCTTAGCATACTCTGCAAACGAATTGGCAGTAAATGCAGATCCTCTATCTGACACCATGCGTACTGGATTTCCAAAAACTTCTGACCAGGTTTTAATCTTCTGCAGCGTCTCCTCACAACTGGTTGTCTTTGTAGGAAAAAGCCATATAAATTTCGAAAAAGCGTCCACCATCGCAAATATATATTTATACTGCTTTGCAGTTGCATCCATAGGCCCCAAATGGTCCATATGTAGCGTATGCAGTGGCGTGTCTCCTTTATCAATGCAATTCAGGAAGCCTTCCTTCTTGCCCAGCTTTTTGTTGAAAATGATGCATTTGACGCAATTCTTCACAAGCTGCTGCACCTTTTGCTGCAAATGAGGTATCCAATAAGATTGCTGAACAGCGTGTGTAGTTTTTTGAACAGCAAAGTGACCGACGTTGTGAGCTTCGGCTATGATCTCTTTCTCCATTTGCTTTGGAACTACGAGTAAATCGATTCCGTTCACCTCCTTGTATATAAGACCACCTTTTATTTTGTATCCTTCAAAGGGACGACTTGAGAGAATCTCCACTACTGCCTTCAACATCTCATCTTTGGATTGAGCATTCTTGATTCGTGCTGTGATCTCCAAGGACGCGAGCATTATCCGATTAGGATAGCGGCTCAAACAATCGACGTGTTTTAGCCTTTCGCCTGGTCGGTGCTCAACTTCAAAATCGAAATCCTGCAAATATATAATCCATTGGGTGACCGCTCTTGGAACATCCGTCTTGTTCAGCGTTTGTTTGAAAGCGGCGCAATCTGTGACCAGCTTAAATGATGAACCCAACAAATAATGCCTAAATTTCTTCACTGCTAGGTATACGGCCTTCCCTTCCAGAACGTAGCTGTGTTGACGTGACTCAGCTTCTGTTGTCTTCTTGCTCCAAAACTGTACCGGATGGAGTTTGCCTTCTGCCCATTGCAAGAGCACTGCTGCAAATCCGTCTTTTGACGCATCCGTGTGCAATTCGGTCTTGGCACCTCTGGTGTACAGCTTTAAAACAGGTTCCATGGTCAATGCGTCCTTTAACAGCTGAAATGCTCTCATCTGAGGCTCAGCCATTTTAAATACAGCATCTTTTCGCAGCAAATCCGTTAAAGGTCTTGCAATCTGGGAATAATTCAGCACAAATTTTCTAAAAAATCCCGTCAATCCCAAGAAGGCTTGGATTGCTCTGACGTTCCTTGGCACCGGAAATCTGCTCACAGCTGCCGTCTTTTCTTGTCCTGGCCAGACACTTCCATTCTCAATGTTGTGACCCAAGAAGTAAATTTTCGTCTGCAGAAAATGACATTTGCGCCACTTAATCCTTAAGCCAAATGCTCCAGCTTTTTCGAACACACGTGTCATCTTCTCCAAACAGCTCTCCGCCGTCTCAGCGTGAATAATTATGTCATCCATATACAGGTCAAGTATATCCTTGTTTATCAGCTCTTGGAATACATAATTTACATATCTGATGAAAACTGCCGGCGAATTACGAAATCCAAACGGAGCTCTGTTGAATTCGTACAATCCGGATTTGGTGATAAACGCTGTGTATTTTTTGCTGCTTTCTTCTATTGGAACATGGAAGAATCCGTTCTCCAGATCCATCACCGTAAAATACTTCGCTGTCTGCAGCTTTTCCAACACCTCATCAATAACCGGGACTGGAAAACAATCCTTCAACACCATTGAGTTCAGCTTTCTAAAGTCGACGCAGATTCGGCGAGTTCCATCCTTTTTGTTAACTAGCACCAGACGGCTAGCAAAGTTCGAAGTAGACTGCCGTATGATGCCAGCTTTCAACCATTCGTCGATCTGCGTTTCTACATCTTCTTCCTCGGCAATCGCGAACCGATTCGGAGCTTGACGAAATGGAGTTATCTCGCCATCTGGAACAATTCGCATCATCACCGGCACCTCCGCCACGACATCTGCCAGTTTGTAGTTATCTATCAGTGTCGATACGTCTTTTGCAAACTGAGGGGGAACATCGATATCAGCATTTGTATTGACAACGTTATATATACTTATCTGGTTTGACTCCTCACAAGCTTTCTCCCCCTGCGAGGAAGAAAACTTGTATCCTTCGATCGACGACGAAAAATTGAATTTGGAGACGAAGTCGAATCCCAGCAGCGCGTCATATTCAATGTCCTCATCCGCAACAATCACAAACTTGTGTGAGGTTACTTCTTCGTCGACTCCAACATCTGCTTCGAAACATCCAACTGGACATGTGATCTTGTTGCCCAGCCCACGTAACTTCGACGCAAAGCCTTCTAGATTGAGATCAGGTATTTGTTGAAGATGCACTTCCTCATGATCGACACGTCAGCTCCTGTATCCACCAGACACTGCACCTCCACGTTGTTAATCGTCACCAGCTTCATGCGATTTGCACTCCGCACAACTTGAACATCAACCACAGGACCAGGACAATTCTTTGACATATGTCCCTCTTTGTTGCAACGGAAGCATTTGGTAGCGGCTTTACAATCCTTGCGCAAATGGTCGGCTGATCCGCAATTAAAGCAATGACTCTTCTTGTCATTCGATTCGAACGGCTTCTTTTGACTCGGCACAAACGGCTTTGAATTCTTGCCAGTATCACGGTCAAAAATCTCATATTGCTCCTGCAGCTCCCTGAACGACTTGCAACTGTAAAGCGTATATTTAAAGTCGCTTTTCAACTGAAGACCGTCCACGATGTAGCGGATTACAGATTGTGCATCAACACAACCGACTGCTGAAATTTTTCTCATCTGTAAGAGATACTCGTGAAACGACTCCTTGCTCTGCTTCTTACGCTCACGTAGCTCTGCGTGCACATCCGCACTGCTGAATTTACGGATAAACTCGTTCTCCAACAGTGTTCTTAGCTCACAGTACTGATATACGCGAGTCGACTCCAGAAATAATTTTGCCGTTTTGGTCATCTTGGCACGAGCCTGTACATACATTTGCTTGATGTTCAAGCCGTAAGCCTCAGCGTTCAACTCGAAGTTATCAAACCAATGCTTGACCGGAATAGACTCTCCGTCAAACTCTGGTATAATTTTTGCAAAACTTTGGGCGTCAATTTTGCCATCATTTCTATTTTGCTCCTCGGCTCCAAACTTTAAGGCGAGCAGCTGAACAAGTTCCTGCAGCGTTTTTGTATTTTCGGCGATCGAAATGCTTTCATTAGCCATTTGCATCGTCGACTGCGAACTTCGAGCTGCAGCACTGCTCTCCGGCGGCACTTCGTCAAGCTCAAGCATGTCATTCAACTTTAGACCCTCTTGGCGAGCGGCTGCTGCTCTAGTGTTGTAACCTGTCCTCTGTACATCGTTCTCGTTCTCATCCGTGTGCGACATTTTACAGCTTGTAGCAGTCCGATCTTAACCTGCGACTTTGCTGAGACACGTTGGGACAACTTTAACCAACATGCAATTTTCAGGTTAGGGCGAGACGCGACGCTGCTGAGACACCTTGAATCAACTTCAATCGACTTGCACTTTTCAGAATAGGACGAGCCCCCAAATGTGAGTTAGGTGTTTAACTCTTAAGTTTATTTTAATTTTAAAGTAATTGAAAAGTTACAAGATTATTCTAATTGTCTCGTTTCTGCTTTTTTTCTTCCCGCGTGGTTTTTTCTGCTTCTTGTTTCTTCTTCGGCTTTTTTCCAAGAGTCAATTCTCAGTGTTGTCCTCTTTTTTTCAGAACCAAGAATTCTGCTGTTAACTCAAAATGTACTGCTTAAAATATCGGCTGTTGACTCCCTGCTGTTATTCGGCTGTTGATCGGCTTAAATTCTGCTGTTAATGTTCTGCTGCTGCTGTTCTGCTTTTGTTGTTCTGCTGCTGCTGTTCTGCTGCTGTTGGTCTGCTGTTGTTGCTATTCTGCTGTAATTCTGCTGTGCGTTTCCCTATCCAATCTTACATGTTATGCATAGTGTAATTTCATGTGACGTAAATACGTAAATGCAAAAATATGTTAAAACTGACGCAGATTAAAAAACCAACAACAACAACTCTTACAGTTGCTGTTTCACTCGCTTTAAATATACATATGTATGTAGGCGAATGAAGTTTTTCTCTTTGGAAAGCAGAAGAGCAGAGACATTTGAAAATAAACGTTACAGTACAGTAGAAATGCTAAGCAGTGCAAAGCAGTGCAAAATTGTCACTCAATTAAACAGTTTAAAAAGTCATTTTTAATTTAGAAATAAAGCGATTTTATGTGAACTATAAAATTAAGGACACAAATTAAGACCAGCATAAGGAGACAAAAGACAAAATTTCTTACCAAAAATAAGGTTTACATAGTGTAAAAAGTAAGGCACCATCCGTTATGCAGATTGACAACATACGAGTCAACTAAATTAAATGTAATGCTTATCGTTGTCGTCATTTACTGAATAATAAACTGGAGTAGCGACCATAATAATAACAACAGCGAAACAACAACTACAACAACAATTGGAACAAAGCGTGAGAATCTGCCCAGTTTACCAAGCAGCGGGCATTGAGCAAGAGACTCGCCCAACGCTCGTAAACGGGCTTGCAAACTGACCAAGTTGCGGTCAAACAACGTGCGACGACCGAACTTTCGAGAGAGAACGCAGAAGATTTGCTGAACTTCCGCCAAAGAGCTTGTAAGCGCGCAAAAAGCGGATACGAACAATGTCATGTGTTGAAAAACGAGTTAGATCATTTGAAGTTCATTTTTATTTTTTAAATTTACTCTGTCCAAAATTGTAACTAATGTAAAATAATTTTTTAAATAACAAAAATAATAAAATATAAAATGATCAAAAAAATATAATTTCCTATTTATTTTTAATATTATTAGTGATAAAGCACAAGATATCATAAGAGTCTCGCAAGAGATACTTTCACGAGCTATCGCCTCGAGACTTTTGCTGGCTAAATTAAGCGACAGAATATTCATTCGCTTATCGTTTTCCGATCTAAAAGGGGACATTTTGCCCCTCTAAAATTCGCAAAACTATGTTTATGATATCGTTAAGGAAAGTTTAGTTCATTGGGAGAGCTAGCTATAACAAGCAGTGCGTATCTCAGAGTGCACTATTCTCTTGTCGCTGGGAACTACGAATGGGAGTCGTAAGCATGCAGAACGGTAAACTTTAATAATATGTTATAACTGCTTTGCTTGCGAGCACTTTGTAAGTAATCGCATTTTTAATATGCATGCAAAGTTGTCAACGAATTGCAGCGTGCCTTCTTCCTCTCTCTCTTTGTCCCTCTCTCAGATTAACAAGTACAGTTATCATAATGATGGAAAACAAGGCAGTAAGCAAAGAAGCAAAACAAAAGAAAACCAATTGAAACTGATGGCATAACATGCGAAATGTCAAATTGCATGAAACTCAACGGCAATTTCTAAATTATTGCTGAGTTGTAAGGTAAACAGTTAAAAGCAATAAGTTGTTAAATTCAGTTAAATAGCGGTGGGTAAAAGAGAAGAACGATAAAGCGAGATATTAAGATAAAGATAAAGAGCGAGAGAGATAGAGTAAAAGAGAGAGAGAGAGAGAGAGAGAGAGACATAGATACAATGACAACGTAGTGACAATACTGGAAATATGACAGCGAACAAGAAATACTATAAAACGAAAGTGTGTGTATAAGAGCAAGACAGCTAATACGTCTGCTTACATACTGAATAACTTGATGTTTGGTTCCTTTTTGGATCTATTCGATCAGTGATATGGGAATATTAGGATCGAGAGCGCGACAATCGTACATCTTTAAATAAAAATATAAATGGCAAAAAATTAAAATTTTCAAAAATCGTTTTTAACGTGTTTAATCCATTTTAGTAACACTATTTAGCTTTGGGGACTTGTATTCGAATTATTTATAGAAAACAAAGCAAAACGGAAAATGGAAGTAATTTTTGACTTCATCTTGAAAAATGAGAAAGTCAGCGAAATGTGGCGAGCAATTTGAAATTAAATACTCTTAAGCAATAATAAAATAATGCAGTTTTTCATTAATATGAATTATTTTGATATATAACTATTTTGTTTATTTATTTTACAAATTTTATTAGTGATTTGTAACGCCACATCGCGAAAGAGATTAGAATTCTAGCTAATTTTTGACAAACATTTGTTCATTAAATTTTATTCGATATAAATTCAAATTAATATAACAAAAACAATTAGTTAATTAGTATACCTATTAGGTAATAAATAAGTTTAACTCAAAGATTGACAAATTAGATAAAAGGTAATTTGGATAAAGATAAAGTGGATCAAATTTGAATTGAGTTATTTCATGTGTTTGATTAATTTATCTTTTCATTTATATTAAACACCGCAATCGAAATTTTTGTATTAAATACGAGTCGCATAAGGTGTAATTCGTGTTCGTAGAATCGCATTTAGAGAGCGATGCAATTTATTTGGCGTGGGGAGGGAAACCTTATCAAAGAAACACGGGCCAACAAGTCGAAGTCAAGCAAAGGTCTGAGCTATTTTTAAAACGTTGTTAAAACAACAAAAATACAAATGAAAGTAAATAAATAAATGGAGCAGGCAAATATTGAAAGAACAAAACTGTACATGTTTTGGAAATATACATATATCAAATATAAATACTTATAGTATTTCCATAGGATGCGTCACTTTTATTTATGGGGTCATTGAACCTCAGACGGACTTTTACTCGCATTTCGTAGTTGACTCTATGAGTAATAAACGGGGCCACAAATACGACTATAAACCGCCTCATTGGCAAATATTTGCATTCACTTCGAGGAGGCGCACGCCGCTCAACATAAATAACAAAACAACAAGTACAACAACACAATTTGCATGTATGTATAAAAAATTAAAACAAAAAGCAATAAGGAAACGCGCCTCGAGTTCGTCATGTGAAAATATGTTTCTGGAGGAGCTCCTAAACTAACCGATATATTAATGCCCATTCTTAATTTTAGCCCAACAAGTGAATAAACTGCAGGCGAGTGTAGACGACTACGAGATACCCACCAAGTAGGAATGTTAGTCTAAACTGTAGATCGAGATTTAAATCTTCGAAACAAAAATTAAGTCATAAATATATCTGCAAATAATACAGATATTTTTAATTTAATATCCAGACTAAAAAAAAATAAAAATTTAACTGATAATGTAATTGTAAATACAAAATATACACTTACTTTTAAAATAACCCATCAATTTGGTTAATTTTCTAAATCAATAACGAAATATATAATAACGATAGTCGTAATAAAAATAAACGAAAAACATTATTGTGGTAAAAATAAAATGTTTGGCATTTAACAAATCAAATTAAGCAGTACAACTAGACGGATCAGCAAATTCATTTTAAATATATTTAGCAAATCGTGTAAATAATAAAGATGTTTTAATATTTAATCTTATTTAATGAATTCGTTTTTTCGTACTTGACTTTTCGATAAGTTCTTTTATTTCAGAGTAGTATTAATTTAAACAAAGGTTCGATTGTAGATAATTTAGTTGTTAGATCTGTTAAATTTTGAAAATGAACTACAATGGAAAAAGTTTAATGAGTTGTTAATTTTTCATGAAAATTCATTTAATTACCTCGATATAGAGTCAAAATATGAACGAGTTCAGGAACTTCACTTACGAAAAAACGAGTTACCGATATTTGCATGTATTTTTACATAACTATCTATAAGCAAACCAGACCTTAGACAACCTGTATATCTACATTATAGGTAGGTTTATCTAAATTATAGTAATGTAAAAAACCATCGAAAAAAATGTTAATATATCAACACAAATTCTTGTATTTTCAAAACAGAAGATCGTTTTAATGCGATCAATATTCAAATTGAAAATAAAAATAAAATAAAATTTGTTTAAAAACGATGAAAATCGTTTGACAAGATAATGGAATTTAATGCTTGAATGAACCAAAACTAATCTTTATACTTAAATAGGTTACTAAGCGGTTATTTCGGTTTAAAAAACTTTGGATTTTGGGTTTTGGTACAATTTAAAAGTTTTATTTCGGCTATGGCTAACAATATAAAACGGTTAATACCGGCTAACGGTTACGGTTTCGGTAACAGTGTTAATCCCTGCTGAGAACTATGAACTTTTAGGGGCAGATATTAATTGATAAATCTCGACCAATTTAGACAATTTATACCCGATTTTATTATATTATTAATTTAATTAAATTATATATAACTCAATGTAAACAAAATTTAAGAATTTCGAAATTGGGAAAACCGTAGATAAATTCGAATCCAATCAGACCAATAAGATACAATTAGCTAATGCCTACTTTTCTGATTTTCTAAAAAATGATAGAAAAATGTACCACTAAAATTAAACTCTTTGAGGAAAATGCTTTTCGTTTTTTGTTGCTCATGATGTTGTTGTCTTCGTGGAAAAAAGGGTAATTACATTTTTGTAGCTCGTAAAAAAAGCGTATGTTAGAATTTCATTTTTGAGACCACCATTTCAAGAGCTCGAACTGCCTGTCCTTAAAATCGGACGACTATAAAAAGCAGATAGCGAAAGAGGGAAAAAAATAAGAGAGTAAGAGATACGGGGAGAAGGAAGGAGAACAAACAGCGAAAATACCTCTATAAAAATTAAATGTGGTTGATGAAAGTGCTTGGAAATTAAATGAAATGGCATTTGGTGATTAAATGCGATTAACTGCAGACTCTGTTAAATACACGTTCGAAAAGCTATTCAAAAATTGCACCCAGTTTGAATGAAAGTGAAGAGAAAGTAAAGGATTAATCAAGTTGAGGGAGATAATTAACTGTTAACTTTAAGTAATGTATCTACATTGCGAAACTTTTCTAATTGTAAATTAGTTATTTTTAAATACAAGCATTTGAGAATTATATTTAAAGAAATAAAAAAATGAATGAATTTTAATTAATTCTAGTTCATCAATATTAGAAAAAGTATTTTTGAGTTTTTTGACTTCAGTTGAAATTTCCTTTAAAACAGTTAAATCTTATATCTTTTGGGCTGGACAATTTTCAAGATAGAGATTTTAAGCTGTCGCCTATTTAAATAAGTTCTAGACTCAAGCAAATTTTTCACTTCTTCATATGTTCTAAATTCAGCGTGACGGATGGTTTGATTTTATCTTTTCTTAATGTTATACTGTCATGATATATTTTAATTTCAATGTTAATTTTTTTATGATTGTATTGTGTAATGTTGTGCATTTATGTTTGTTTTTTAGATCATGTTAACACTTTTATTTCAACATTTTGCAAGTTAAAAATGTAATTTTTGTATGTAATAATTGACATAATAATTTTGATATTCTGGCTACAAGTTCCCTTTTTTTTTTAATCAGATGAATAAAATAAGATGAATAAATAGAGAAATGCAGGAATAAATCAAGAATGGTCTTGTTGACATTAGCTCTGCCCAAAAGCGTAAATAAGTAGTATTAAACTCTGGTCATTCTCAGCTGCCCACCACATAAAATAAAAGAGATTAATCTGCTGTGTAAATATGCTGCACGTATTTCACCCACGACAGTATTTGAAGATTGACCCCAAAACCACCCCAAACCCGACCCCTCGATCGTGACCCAAAGTCAGCTTACAGAACAAGAAATTGCTTAATGCTTTGACCGCAATTAATTTTCATTACAAGGCAATAAGCAAAATTAAACACGAATCAAGTAGCTCGAGAAAGAATAAAAGCGAGACTCAGAGGGATGAGGAATGGAAAAACAGAAGAAACTGTCAGATGACTGCAACGTGTTGACATTAACAATTTATAAGAGTTCATTTCTCTGATTCGGCCAAGTTTGTCCAAGCTAGTAGGCGAAGAAATCACGAGAAAGAGAAACAAAACTTACGCTTGTCTTGAGGTTGTCGTATTGAATAGTTGAAGTTAAGATTGCTTACCTGTAATAAAAGAAAAGTGATATCAATTAGTAAAAATTCTAGTTCATTTTTATTACAACTACGATTTATTAATAATTAATTAATTAACTGACTTAATTAAAAAAACGAATTTATATAAGAACTTTAATATTAATTGTAGCTGTTAATAACATAACATACTCGGTTAATTTTTTCTTATATTTGTACTACGAGTAGAGCTAGAATTTAAATACCAGATTTCTCCTAAATTGATAAGGTAAATTCTAAGCACTCTGACAAATTATTTTAAGTATCAACAATGAGCAATTTAGAATTGTCTATTAAAAAGACTTTACTGCATAAATCAAAAGCATATCAGTAAATAAATAAATTAGCAAATAATCTAAGCATAAGGGAACTAATTAACATTATTGTGAATACGTAGAAACACACACACACCAACACACAGACACACTATAAGCACTTAACCCTGAAAATCAAACAAAAATAAATACTGAAGACACTCAAAACATTCACAAACAAAAAAAAAAACAAAAAAAAAGCATAAGTTGTGTCTATTTTTAAACTGTTTGAAATCAAATTGAATGATTTGAATGCCTCACATATTCATAGTCGTATTCGTAAAATTAGTCATACTCGTTTGCAGCTGAATTTAGTGTGTGGTGAGATATATTCATGAATGTGCAGTGAGCTTTTCTCAATACATTCCCAAACTTGTTGATTGCCAAAAATAATTTATTAAATATCAACTTGAAGAAATCTCCATTCACTTTAGGCTTAAAACGATTTGGTTTGTTCATTGCGATTGAACAATTCACACAATTGATAAATCAAATTAAAATAAAGTTTCTGAATGAATGAGAAATGTCTAGATATTCTTGTTTGATAAGTAGATATTCAGGCTTAATTAAATAATAATAAAGTTTCTGGATGAATGAGAAAATTCCAGATATTCTTGTTTAAGACGGCAGACACTGGAAAGAGATTCTGAATTTAATTATTATTTCTAATTTCAATATTAATGCAATTGATCAGTCAACACAATTGATTGTAAGTATTCAGGCTAAATCAAACTAAAGTAAAGTTTCTGGATCTTATAATAATACAAATTTATAATAAAAATTTAATTTATTTTTCAAAAATACTCTCATGGAATTCTATAACTCATCCAGAAAATTTGATAGGATTTGGTTTTGTTTGGTCCCTGACTTAAAGTGAATGAACTGTGATTGACCGATTGACTTCCCCGTTCTGTTCTCAGTCAACAATATCGGCCATTGCTGTAAACTGATTGATTGATAAAGACACATTAAATGTCACTGGTTGATAAGACTACCAAGCAAGTTAGTAAGAGTATTCAGAGTTAATGTCCTGACTGTTAAGCGGTTCAACGAACCCAACACAAAAACGAAAAAAAAGCTCAATTCGTTCTAAAAGCTACTTAAACAACAATATTTTGTATTTTGACATTGGCCAAGCAATTTGGCCAAGTCCAAAGCATGCTTCACTTGTTCCTTCTATTTCATGTTTCTTTGCCTTCGGAAATAGTTATATTTACGCGTTGACGTCATCTCTTCAGCGGGAGAGAGAGAGACAGTGAGAGGGAGGGAGAGGGAAGGGGAATACGAATGGGAAACACAAGTACACAACAAAGCTAAAACTGAAACCGAAAAGACCTTCTGTCGTTCTTGGACTGGTTTACTTTACTTTACTTTACTTCACTTCGTTTTCTGCCTACATTGAGTTGTTGCTGTTTCTTCGTTTTTTTCAACCTCTTTTATTATTATTATTCTTTTTTTGATGGTCCCACGTCAATGGATTATTGCTGTGGCAGCAATTTCTTGAGTTCCTGTTCGATTGCTTTAATTATGGCCACGTCATTTTTGGTTAACACTTGTGTTGCCAAGTGTAAGATCAATAGTATAAGCTGGTTTACAAAATCGAGGGGAGAACAGAGAGAGGGAAGACGTCTACAAACAAAACGCAGATAAAAGATAATGCTGGTTAGTTAAAGAAATATTGTACAACTGAAAGAACATTTGATCATTTAATAGTTTATATGATTTTTCTGCATTTTATTCCACTTCTTCTCACTGTGCAGAAAAACTATAATAAAGTTTTATATTTATTTTATTATTTTATTATTCTTTCTAATTTTTATTGGAAAAACCAAAAAATATGACTTAAACAATAATTTGTGCATTAAAAATCTAAAATAATTATAAAATTAATTTAAATTATTATTTGTAATTTTTAAGGTATCAAACCGAAACGATTATCAGTTTGAATTACGGTTTCGGCTTTGTTCTCATCTAGGTTTACAATTATCGGTTTCGAAAAGTTGTTGTATATCGGTTACGTAACGATTATCGGTTCAACATAAAAATGTATTAGAAATATTAAAGATATGTAAATTTTAAAGCAAATATTCAAAAACTAAGATCTTTTTAATGAGATCAATATACGAATTAGAAATAAAATAAAACTTGATTTTGAAAACCAGGATTACACCTTATTCACATACATAATTAAATTTTATGCTTAATAGAATCGAAATTAATTATTATCGGTTTCTCAACGGTTATTTCCATTGGAATAAAGTCAGTTTATCGGAATCGGTATAATAAAAAAGTTTTGTTTCGGTTACGGTTATGAATTTCAATCGGTTAATACTTGTTAACGATCACGGTTATTCACCTGGTCACCTGATAATTTTTGTTAAAAAAATGTTAGTAAAATTATAAGATTTATTTTTCTATTTTCGTGATGTTTTTCCTGAATACTGACATTAATTTATATCATTATTTCGTGTTTGTTTTCTTACAAAGTCAATTCCTAAATCAACTCCCTAATAGAGGGAAGTTTTAAGAGAGTTCTGAGAAAATACTAAAATTGGTAATTTTTTATGCCTTTGAAATCAATCTGATTAAAGAAATCTTTAAATATCGATCCCAGAAATGGGAAAAAGAAGTTCGTTTCTGCTGTTATTTGAAATTGGAAATGTTAGCTTCTTTAAGAATCAGAAATATTGATTTTCCTTCTCTAGAGGTAATTTTTTTTTTATTTTGTCCACAAAGAATAATTTCCCCCGCGTGAGGTCTGAGTCATGAGGCACTTGCCTCAATTATCCGAAGCAACTTTGTGGCAAGTGCAACTGTTTTCCGCTATTAAAACTACACGATACGCAATCAGCAAGTACAGAAAGAAGCTTTAAGTAAACAAAAATATGAAATTAATTGCAGAAAATCAACACAAAAATGGGAGCAATCACAGAACATTTGGACTCAGACAGGATAAAAGACCGACTAAAGGAATGAGATAGAGTTGGGAGAGCACGGCAAGGACATGCTCTAATAAAACGCTCTCATGTCAGTGACAAATGGACAATTTATTAAATTACCTCATCAAAGTAGGAATGAGCTAACACCCCTCTTGTGTGGGGGAGACTGAGGGGGGAGTACAATTGTGTGTCTAGCGTTGATTTATTGTCAAGGAAAGTGCTATAAATGCGGACAAATGCGTTTATCTAACATACAGCTGCCTCCCCCGACAAAAAGTCTCCAGCTGTAGTTAATGATGCGACAATCCTCACAAATAATAAATATGCAGAAACATTTTGGGGAAAATAATGCAATAACTATTACCAAACGAACAGACTTTGAAACCGCATATGAATTTTCAAAAAATTTTCTGCAGAAATTAGAATTTTACTCAAATCTTATACAGTACTCAAATCTTATGCAGTTTTAAAAAAGTTTAAAACTTTGAACTACACAGCAAATTGATAATTTCCGAGAATTTTTTTTAAAAGGAGGGAATTTACCAAAACTTTTATCAAAAAAACGTTGGATAAATTTCAATGTATAACTTTAAAAATTATTTCAACGTATTTAACATCTACTAATTTTTAATTAATGGGTTAAATGTACTAATACTAGGTAAAAAATTTCGTTTATTAAAATTATTAAAATAGAAATAAAAATGAGTTTTGTTCAATAAATCTCTAATAACCCAAATTTGTACAAAAACAAGCAATTGTCCGTGTTTCTGAAATAAGGGTACGTATTTTGAAATACGTAAACATTTGTTATTATTTATTAAAACATTAAAAAATTATTTATTAAAGCACTTGCAATAGTTTCTTTTATTTTATATATTTTCAAAATTTAAAGTTCTAAATTGTGTCAGGTCGGCGACTCTAACCAGAAAGCCAAGGGGCCATAAAAATAAAGCGATAAAATTTATTAAATGTCAAAATATTTGTTAAAAAATTTGTTAAAATTATTAATTTGTTTAATTAAAATAAATTTATATATAAATGTATTTATTTTTTTTATGAAATATACTAAATTAATAATTTAATGAATTCGTGAATCCTCATTGTTATACGCCAGACTTATTTCCCAGTGAATTTAGTTTGCATAGGAAAGTTAAAATTTAACAGACTATATCAGAGTAAAGATATTACAAAAACTTTTAACCATGGAGGAACGATTGATATTGTAATATAGACTTGTTTTTTGTATTATTAAGTTGGTAGAATTCATGGGGCCATAATGGACCCACACACGAAAAAAGAGTGGCTGAATTAAATTCTGTAGTGGCACCAGATCTTAATCCAAGCAAGAACTTATAAAGCCGATGTCAAAAATGCAGCTACTGCTTCTAAGCCAGATCTCTTAGGCGCGTCATTTAAGAGTCCTGGAGCAAAATACCTTTAAGCATACTTTTACCTTTTCTGAGCTTCTTGTTAATTACCCAAATATATTTAAAACGTTTTTTCCTCTTTTCATAAGAATAATACAGTCGAACTTCTATAACTTGAATTTTCTCTGTAGAGAAACTGACAAATGTGTGATATTTTTAAAGTTCTCATCTCTGGTTATGCCATGTTAAATTGTCTATTTAACATATTTATATTTATGAATTATTCGTTGATAAATCTAATTGATAAATTTAGGGCTGTCGAATCTCCTGAATTGCTGTCCCTTCTGTTGTTCATCAACAGATTTTGAATTGAATACCATTTCGTATAAGTGGCAACGCCTACGAATTGTCCTTTTACACACACCCACACACTCACTCACACTTACAAACCCACGCACACACACACATACACATATAGACAGGCGGCAGACAAAACGCTAAAGCAAGCTAAACTCGTAGATAAAAGCACAAAAAATACCCAAAAGAATATTGCGAGATAAAAAGTTGACCACTGCTTGTCGTTGTATGTATGCATGTGTGTGTGGGTGTGTGTGTGTGTGTATTTGTGGTATGCCCTTAGGCGCTATGCTAGACTGCGCCTAAAAGTAGGATATATATACACATACATACATATGTATATGTGCTTATATGGGAATCTCCATAAATTTTTAGCACTATTGAGAGCTGTAAACGCTGCGACCAGCATCGGTCAAAGCTCTCTTGTCCTTCGATGTCTTCCTTTTCGAGTGTTTTGCCCCGTTGTTCAGTTCAGTTGCTGTTGCTGTTGCTGTTGTTACTGTTACTGTTCTTCTTGTTGTTGTATTCATATTAACCCACTTCAGCATCGCATACGCATTTTATTTGCATACATTTCACACCAACACACACTCGCAAACAGCTGGAGCGAGCGAGAGAGCGCTCTTATATTTTAACTCCCTCTTAAGCTTAGTGTTTCTCGGTCATACTCTCCTGCAGTTCCCTTGCGCTCTTCCCCACACTCTCGCTCTCTGTCTCTCTCGCTGGGCTCAGCTCGCCCACCTCGTCGAAAGTGCGTTAAAAGCTTTGAGGCGCGCGTATTGTTTAAGTTTTATTTTTCCATTTGTTTCATTTGTTCTTACAAAATCTTGTTGTTGTTGCTGTACTCGTCTTTTTTTTTTGCTTTGCGTCGCTTTATTGTCGCTGTTTGTCGCTGTCGCCGTCGTTGCTGTCGTCTTACGTATGCATAGCCCCTGGCGTTGACGCCGACGTTGGCGTTGACGTTGATATTACGCGCTGGCATCGCTGTTTTGTATCTTGATTTTGGTTTCAACGGTGAATGAACTCAGGACCTGCGTACGTTCAACCGTCAAAAAGTGCTTCATTCTCTTCTTCTCTCTTTCGATTTGTTGCCTGTTCTTTTTGCTACTGTCGCATTTGTTATTGCTGTTATTATTGTTGCTTTTATTGCTACTGTTCTTCACATTCCTTGTATTTGTTAAATAGTGTAGTTTGCACGACGTGCGTAACACATTTGTTGTTGCTTTCGCAAACTCTTCCAACTGTTCTCTGCGTTTTGCTCTTTTGTGATTTCTCTTGGTGTTGTTGTGATTGTTGTTGTCGCTTTTACTGCTGCTGTTTTTGAGCTGCGGCTGCGACAGCGACTGCGACTGTCTAACAATAATAATTTCATATTTATTATTGTTCTTTTATGTTTTCTTTTAAATTGGAAATTGTGGTTGGCTTTTAAGCATCTACTTAACAAACGTCTTTTCATTTTGTTAGCATTTTATAGGGATTTATTTCATCAGTATTTTACAGCAATAAATAAACATATTTCCAGAAACGCACCGCTCGGTGGCGCTAGTACGTCTCTTCCCTGCTCTACAGTGTGAAAAATAATTTATGAAACAACTTTCTGTCTTCCATAGGATCTTAATGAAATTTTCAGTTTTTCTTTGGATAAAGTAAAATTCATATGCATGAGCAAAATTCACGTTTGTTTGAATTTTTTTAAAAAAAATTTCTTATGCATCGTTTACTTTAAACTTTTTAATTCATTAAAAATATGTAATTATTGGTAATTTCATAACATTTCTTCAAAAGGTTTCTTAAAAAAATTTAGAATTTTATAAAATCTCTTAACAAATATAACATTCTGACATTTAATATCATTAAAAATTCGAGATTTGCTGTTGTATAGATTTAAGATCTTCATATGAATAATACATATGGGCATTTCCAAACTCGCGCACGGGACATTCGTACACATTCAAAGTAAAAAACGGTAGAAAGGAAACGATTTTTTTTTCTGATGAAGGGTTTAACATATAGCATTTGATTAGCTCTTTCATTGGAGCAAAGATTGATTTTGGGTAATTTTTCATTTTTAAGATAATAGCAAAATTCAAGTGATTTGCACGGGACACGAAACAGAAGTGACTTGTGAGGTCAACCAATTCAAACGCCAATTTCAGCGAATCCAGAGGCAATATTTTAATGCAACTAATTTTAAGTTCTTGTGCATTGATGCCTCTTAAAAATGGTTATGATTTTTTTCAAAGATGACTTGCACTTTTTTTTTAATTCAATTTGAAGTAAATTCGCACGGGACATCGCGCACGGGACATTTTTTACCATCACTATTTTTATGTTCTTTCTGTCTCCCTATTTTTAAATTATATATCCAAACAGCCCGAAAAACTTATTTAAATTAAACTTTCAATATATTTCTTTGAATTAAAATGGTTCATGTTACAATTTTACTGTCCTACTTAGTTTAATCGTTAAAATACAAACGGTCCATTTTGGAAGTCCATTTTTAAGAAAATTTACATAAATATGGAAAAAGTGAATTTTTTCCAATGTAGAATCTATATGTTCATCCTATTGAATTTCTTCTAGTGTATATTGCTAAAATAAATAACTTAAATACATTTCTGGAAGAAAATTTCAAAAGACGTGAATTTTTGATCAATTTTACGTTTTTGGCCGCGGTGGACCTTTCTGTGGAAATGCCCATATGTTAATTGATTAAATATGTTTGGTCACATCTGAAATACACCCCAATATAACACCCAGCCACGAACATGACATTTACAATTCGGGTAAAAGAAACTTGCCAGTAATAAAAACTCAAGTTCAACGAATTCTACGCGCTGGGTAAATAACCTGAACTCGGGCATCATAGCCGTCGACGTCGACGTCGCAGTCACAGTAGACGTCGCGTCGCAGTCAGCGTCGGCGGCAACACCCCAAAAATGACTGTGACAAGAAAACCAACATGAAAAGGCTTCTTGGTATCCTCGAAAAGCATTAAGCGACGTATTCACGCCCGAAAGTTGAGCAAAATGTGAGAGAGCGCAGCAAGAGAGAGTGCAGCTGAGAGAGAGAGAGCGCGAGCATGGCAGCAAAGATAACCTTGAACTTGATGCTGCGACGGCATTGCCAAAAAGGAAAGGCGACTAAAAATTTGTAAAGATTTTTTCTGTGTCGTCGGCCCCTTTTTTCTAAGCTCGCAAAAAAATTTAATAACATGACGCGAGCAAGAGAAAAGTGGAAGGTGAGAAAGTGCGTCCCACCTACTTAAATAGTTTAGCAATGGCGCTTGTAACGAGTATATCTCAATTGAACTAAAATTGATAGATTTTTTACAAGAGTTACTCCAGTGCATTAATTAATTACTTCACAGTGTGTACTTTGATATTCTGTATTTTCATGTATAACGCATTAAATTATTTATTTTTGATTTTTTAAATAAGAAAAACAAGACAAAAAAAAATGTTTCAAATTTATTTTATTATTGTACACATAATTAACCAATAATTTAAATTGGAAAATTAAAATTCAAAAGTAATTGACACGTAAATCTCTAGATATTTGCGGAACACACTTGAGAGTAGGACATACTTATCCATATCAATTGCCTCATATTTCGATAAAACTCTTTCATTTTCACTATGGAAAAGAAAGTGTGTATTTTCTAAGATATTTCAGAACCGATTCTGTTTAAACAGCTTGAATTTTAATATTAAAATAAAGCAAAGTAAAAACTATTGAAGAAATTTTAAAATAATAATTAAATTTCATTAAAGTCATTCAAGAACTATCTAAGAATTGTATTCTCAAAACTATTTTTATTTATTTTTCGATTCTTTAAATACCTTTTAAATGTTCTTCTAGGATCTATATGAAGGATCCTTCCCATACACCCCTTTTAATTTCTAGAAGAGCTAATAGATTGCTTAATAACTTCATTGTAACGCTATGAATATAGTTTAACGAAATGACAGCTTATAATTCTCAACAAGTTCTAGCTCCAATTTAATATCTTAAATGAAGTAAACAAACTAAAACCAAATAAAAGTGTTTAAAAACGATGGAGCCTTAATGTATGTAATGCAATGTAATGAATTTAGAATAATATTAATGTATCTGTATATTAAGACATTTACTCGTTATGACAAGTATCTATCTACAACTCATTTCCGGGCGTCGCAAAGCTGTTTTAAAATTAATACCACAAACTGGCAGCATACTGTAGTAGCAGAAGTAGAAGAAGAAGAGAGCTTAACGGTGCCCAACGGCAAAGCAACACCTTCATCGTTGCTAATTTCAGATAGTGGCAGATACATGCGACTTGTTGTAGATACATGCTCGCAGATACATAGATGCAAGCTCACAGATACATATAGTAGCACACACTTTAGCAGCATTAATTAGTTTTGCTAATTACGAAGCTAGTCTCTGAGCAGAACATGCCAACAGCCAGCGGATACAGCTAGCTGACAGATACATACACCCATAGATACAGATACAACTTGGTTCGTTGTATCTTGTGCTATTAGTTGAGTTATTAAAGCCACAAACTGTTGTTTCTCTATTGTCACCAACTTGATTATGACAATTATGACGATGATGAGACTAGATTGCGGCTTACAGTTGGTCACAAAAGAATTTTCATACTTGCTTCTTGTTACATTGGACTTAAGCTACAAAATCCATAATTTAAAATTGCAACACTATTTTTGACTGAGGAAGTGGACATTTTTTTTGATGTCTTAATTTTTATAAGTGTTAATTGTTCATTATATTTTATAGTAAAATTTGTGTTTTACTAAAATTTGCTTTTTTTTAATATTTACGAAACTTAAATTGTTTTAATGACTGTTTTTAGTTGACTAAGAATAAATAAACTGGAATAGGAATTTTTTATAGCTAAAAATCTCTTAACTTCAATTTGTACAATGGGTTCTATTTAAGACCTCTATAATATTAAACTTACAAATTGTAAGGAATTCTAAGGATTTCAGGATTACAGGGTAACCTAAAATCTAGCGATTTATACTACTTTTTTTTTTTAAACTAACTTTTTCCCAATTGAGATACTCAGCATTTATTTGAGCATAGAAGAATGTTTATAACAAATTATGCTCGTTAGAAAAAGCAAGCAAATTGAAACAAAATGTTAATTTAATTTTATAGCACGACAGCAAAGTGTTGAATGCTTTGTCGGCCAATGTAAGAACGTTCAGGCTTATGGCCAGAACGAGCAAATAACTTGGTCAACATTACGGGCTTCTAACGGTACGTGCAAATGCTTATGAGAAATGAAAAAATACCGTATTACAAGCAACAACAACAACAACAGCAACAACAAGCGCAACAGCAACACTAACAAACATGGAAAAGTTGCAGTTGCTAAGTGGGCGCGTCTTGTTGCTGTTGCAGCAACAACAACAACAACAGCAGAAACAACAACAACAGCAGCAAGAGCAACAACTTTTGTTGCATTCCTGACCTACTCTGCAAAAGTCAGCGAGACAAGAGCATGGCATGGCCAAAAGGAGAGAGAGGGAGAGGGGGTACAGCAGGTGGGGACCAAACTGGGCGTCATTGGCCAAAGGATATGGCAAAGGCAACAAACAACAACACCCAGCAACAACAGCAACAACAACAACGCCATAATAAAAAAAACTTTAGCTCGTTGCTAGCCTCCAAAAGTAGTTAAACTTCAAAAGCCGACAGAGCGACAACAACACTAACAGCAACAACAACACCAGCGACAACAACTCCCAAAAGAGGCATGCAAAAAACGAGTTTTCACTACTTTTGCCTATTTCACTACAACACAAAAACAAAACAAAGCCACAATAAAAAGGCTGCCAAGGCAGACGAATCCAAAAACGAACGGATCAAATATAAAGAAACAACAACACAAACAAAAACAAGAGCATTGACGATGCCGACGAATTGCCGACACATTTGTTGTTGTTGTTGCTTCGGCTTTGACTTCGGCTTCGACTTCGATTTGTGGTCGCGATGACGTAGGCACCGTGGGACTAAAGAGCTTAATTATGGCAACTACATAGTTTAAAGAATTTTTACTTATTTCTCTTCAGGGGTGGTAATAAAGACTTTTTTGTACAAGATGGGCCAAATAAAGTCATCCCATGTTGTTTGGCTATCATTTTTTTTTTTTTTCTTAATGAAAAACTTTGATTCTGTTTTCTGATTATGTTTATTTGAACCTTTAGAATTTTATTGGTCAAGACGAGAAAATGATATCGGCCAAGTGTTCGCTGTCAGATTTGTGGCATTTCCCATCACTTTTGCCAGAACTTTGAGCGACAGGTTCTTGCATTCCTGGCCAATATTCTCTTTAAGGGCTTCAAGAGTTTGAGGCTTGTTGACATAAGCCCGCGACTTCAAAAAACCCCATAATAAGAAGTCTTGAACGATTAAATCGGGTGATCTGGCCGGCCAGTGCAAATCTTAAAAACGAGAGATTAAGCGGTTATTATTATTACATTTTTACAATGCATCGCTCCATGGCTTGTTCACTTCTATTCTACATCTGTCTATTCCACAAATGTCAAAACAGATTCCAATAGGGTGACTTCTTTAGGCCCACCTTGTATATTCATAATATGTTAAAAGTAGAGACTTGAATTCAAAAAATTAATTTAGCTTACAATTGAATTTAAAAAAAAAACCCCAATAAAACCACCGATACATGGATTTGCCCAATATCAATTTTGAATCTTTGAAAAGGAAGAAAGTGCATCTTTAGTTTTGGATTTCTGTATGGAAACGATTTATTGGCAATTTTTTTTTCCATGCTTTTTTTGTGTTGGAAAAAGTTTCTACAAATTGCGATGATCATCAATTCATTTTACTTAATTTGTCACCAAAAAATTATCGAGTTATGATAGTTAAATTAATAGAAGCGGTAATTTAATGTTTTGATGTATTTTTAAAATACTAGTTTAAAAAGAACATCTCAGTGGGACATAATTTGTAACGATTACGACTCAAAGGAAAAATAAATAATAGAGAATTTACAAATTATGTTACTAATATATGACGTCATTCTATAATAATGTGGGAAAGCAAATTAGCTGCTTAATTTTACCAAAAACTTAAGTCTTCTTGATTAAAAAAAAATAAATACGAATACCGATATTAAGAAAAAATAAAAATATTTCATTTTTCTTGTTGTTATCGAATTGATATATTAGTATGTTAGTTAAATCTCTTTACAATCATTTTAATTTCAATAATTATTATTATTATTTTATTATTTTTAATTTTTAAAGTTTAATTTCGTTATTTGCGATTTGGTACTTGTTATAATAATTGTCGTTCCACTGTATTTGGTGGCAAGCTTCTTGTTGTTGTTACTGTTTTTTTTTTGACATACGCACAGGTCTAAAATCCAGTTTTTGTTTATTTCTTATTCTTTCTCTTTCTAGCTATCTATCTATTGCTCTGTCTGTTTGCAGACTCGCGAAGCTGCAAGCTACTTGAATGAGAGCAACACCAACAACAACAAAAGGGGAATAACAACAACAACAGCAAAAAAGGAACAACAACAGCAACATTGAAATATGTTACAAGTGCAGGCAACGCGATGGTCACGTTGCAATGTTAGACATTTTTCCTCACTCCCTCACAAAGTTTCACAAAGCTATTTTTGTTTCAACTTTAAATGTCTATTACCGCACGTTTTCGTCCCACTGTAACGCTCTCTTGCATTGCTGCATTGCCGTTAGACCGCAACAACAACAACGGCAGCGACGAAAGCTGCTCTTGCATCTCTGTATGTGTGTATGTGGATGTGTGTGTGTGTGTTTCTCTCTCTTTGTATGTCTGTGTGCCAATGTCGTTTATAATGAAGTTTCCTGTCGATAAAGTTGTACTTTAAATGCTTTAGGCCTGTTGTTATGAATGTATGTGCGTGCATTGGCCAAAGTTGAAGGTGGGCTTTAATGGCTCTTTGGGCCAGTTACTGTTGTTAGTTGTTTCTTGTTGTATAAGCTGGTTATTTTTATTTTTTTTGCACTTGCCCAAGTTACTGTAGTTACTGCAACTGCCATTACTCGCATTTAGGCAGGAAATTATACAAATACATATGTACATACATACATCCCACATACAAACATATGTCTATGTTACGTCGCTTTGAATAGAGTTGTGAAAGTTGTTGCATGAATTTATTACATCTGCTATTGGGTTTTGGGTCAGTAACATTTTTATCTGAATATGAATGCGTCTTCAAGAGAATCAAACTGCAAAGTGTGAAGCAAATTATTTATTTTTTTTAATATTTTTAAAATTAATTACATGTTGGTATTCCTTATCGCCTAACCCATTAGTCTTCGAATAAATAGAACAAAATTTCACTTTCAATTTCTATTTACTACTTTTATTGCTCGATTTGGGTAGCTTTTTAGTTTTACATATTTATTAGTTGTTAATAGAAATAAATAAACACACTAGTTACAAGTTTTGCTAGTTTAGATTAATGTCAGATCTTGAAAACATTGAAAGGTTTTTTAAATTTAGAAAAACTTTATATGCAGTTACAAATTGCCACATTTATTTATTGCTTTTGAGAGGATTGAAGCTTACATACATATGTATATCTTTTCATAAACATGTGTTTCTTAAACAATGGCCGTGTTCACCAGAACAAATCGACAACAGAAAATCGATTAAATTTGTATGATTATTCTGGTGAACGGCAGTGATGAGCAAGCATGATTTAAAACTTTGTGAAAATGATGACTGAAAATTCATCACCAAAATAGTACGCTGAAATTCTCTGATTGTGATGTTTTGCTATCGATACAACAAATCATAATCAACAAAACACAAAATTTTGAAAATAAATAGGACAAAATTAATAAAAAAAACCACTTTAATAGCATTAATATGGTTTTTTTTTTTTTTAGAAAAGAAGACGTTGGAATCTAATATTTTAAAGGAACTTGGTTGGGAAAAGTGCTCTAAACATTCTTTTACAAAATTTTAAATGCGCATACAAAATTGGCTTAATTATTTATCAATGCAACATATCATCTATTATTTTAAGTCTGGCCTTTTGCTTTGTTCATTCTATTACATTAAGCGTTTTGCGCCAAAATGTTTTGAATTTTTTTTAAAATATATTAAAATTTTTGACATAAAAAGAAATGACAACTTTGATTTTGCCTTAAAATTTCATTACGTATAAAGCGTTCACCAGAAGCCTATCAAAAATTTTTTGATTTGTGATACATGATTACTGATTGATTAGTTCTGGTGAACACGGTCATTTGTCATTCTAAATTCTTAATGCATCTTCGCTGGTATGGAAGTCCTAGAATGAAAATTTCAAATTTTTCATTTCAAATTTCGCGCACAAATTGGAAATAGGCTGCTACTGCTTACGCACCCTTCGCACTGTTACTAACTGACTTCGACAACATAACTGATTCTGAACTGAAGAAAGAGCCAAGTCGAAAAAAAAGCTCCATTGCGCCAACAGGAAAAACAAGAGCCAGTAAAAACGCCAATTGTGGAGCCGGCTGGTATTGTGGAAATCCTAGAATCCTGTTACTTGCAAGTTGCAACCTCTTTAAGTAACCATTGTCATACTTTGTTACGTCTTTGTGTTACGTAAAGTTGATGTCTTTACAATACGTTACTTTTTTTCTGTTATGTTATCATATGTTAATGTCTATCTATTAAACTATACAGATCGATGTAATGTTACTGTAAAGTCTGATGGTTCATTATAATCTTAATCACATTTATGATATGTTATCCTTGCAGAATTGTCTTACGTTTATTAATGTTATTTCAATCTGCGTTCTGTAAAGTCTGATGGTTCTTTGTTATGTTAAACACATTTATGTTATGTTATCCTTGCAGAATTGTGTTACGTATAGCTAATGTTATGCTCCTCTATTAAAATTATGCTTTGAATTTCAGTAAAACAATAAACATAGTTTACTTACAGCTCTCTCCATATGAGATTTCATAAGGCTGGACTCCCTCCCTTTACTATAAAACTAAAAGCAAAGCAATCTCCCAGTCAGTAAAGACACCAACGTAGAAGGAATTCATATACCAGAACAATGCACACACGATATTAAAGAGCAGCCCCAAAAGCTCGCGACAACAACAATTTGCGAAAGAACAAAAACAATAGCAGCTACAAACAACAGACAACACGTGACGTAATAGACAGGCAGCAAACAAGCGCGCAACCAACAAACGAGAAACAACAACAAACACACAGCAGCCAAAAAATCAAAATCAAATGCAAAGCAAAACAACAAAAAAACGACTCACGTCTGCGTCACACAAACAAATTACACACATTTTTAAATTGTAACAAGATCATAGCGGTCAGATAAGCAAAGAGCGAGAAAGAGAGGGATATGGTCACAAAAAAAAGGCGACACTAAACCAAGAGCAGCATAAAATCCTGACACATTACATTTACAGTTGTGTAAGGACACAGCGACAGCAGCAGCAGCCCAGCATAAAAGAGTCGCCAAAACTCCCTGCGTCCCCCTGCGCGAGCGACCTACCTAACAACACAGCAAATAAGACCAAGCAGAGCAGCGTCGGCAGCACGCGTTAGCTGCACTACAACTACATATGTACATACTTCAACAAATGAGTCGAGATACGAATGTGAAACACTGTGGCATTGGAACACAATGTCGACCCATTGCCATTTGTTTGTGTTTGCTTTTTGCTCCAATTAGCAAGGCAGCTGCTCAGAGAGCAACTCCACAACTCGCTCCCGTGCTCTCTCTCATTCGAGCGCTCTCAAAACGCGTTGTAGCGCTGTCGCTGCGGCATTTTGTGTTTGCAAATACAAAAAAAGAAAAGCACAAAGAAATTGTTAAGCATGGCAAACGTTTGCTTTTGACTTGGGTAAGGGCAGCGGCGAAAGCTTTTTTTCACTGCTTGGGAACCCAAACAGCTGCTCGGTACTTTGCCATGCCGCCGTGTCGTTCCTTTTGTCGCTGTACGCGTGTGTTTCATTGTCAGTCGCCCCATTCATGACAGCGAAGCTGCTGCCGAAAACGTCAATGCCGCTGCCGCTGCCACTGCCACTGCTGCTGCTCTGCTTTGAAAACGCCGGTTGGGATAGGGTTTCCAAACTCCTTCCATTAGAAAACACTCATGATGCGACCTGTAAACTCATTCTCTTCTATTATTTTATTCAAGTCTAGCTATTGTTTCACATTTATTTGGTAATTTTTTACTCTTTTTTTTCGTTTGGTCTTTTGCTCTCATTGTAAATAATTTCCTAGGGATTTTAGTGGCATTTGTAATTGTAAAAAATTGATAATTTTCTTTCTTCTATTTTTTAGGTGTGACACAACAAAAGTAAAAGGAATTGGCAAATTGTTTTTTTTTTTTTTTGGAAAAGCAAAAGGAAAAGGCGTGTGACCGTCAAAATAATTTCAAGGAAATATCCTGTCAACTTCACAAAACGTAATTTGAACACGAAACGACATGCAAGCTTACAGTGACTGACGGAAGTCTATGTATGTATGTACATATTTATGTATGTATGTACATACGTGTGACCTCCGACACAAAGGACATGAAAGAAAATTAATCATGATTCTTGGCTAAAATTTAAAGTTTGTAGAACTTGGCTCGACTTCTTATTGAAATTTATGATGAAGGGATTACCCTGCAATTGTGTTGATAAATAATAATTATGTAAATAATAAAAAACATTAAATTGAGAAAGTACAAATTTTACAAATTCGTTTTATATTATTTTATCTACAAATTTAATTTAATTTAAATTTTAAAAACTTCAGCCCGACAAATCTTTTTTTATACTCTGTGCTTAACATATATTGCAAAGTACATAGTTATATATTGTATATAGTTAGTTCATGAAATGATACCTATATAACTCGATTTCAAGCTTTAAGAAACAAGATAATATCAAAATTCTAATGCGTTTCTATTATTTTTTCCAAGACCAAATCCTGGTCTTTCTACAAATCAGTATACACTGTTTATAATTCTTACGAAAGAGGCCCAAAAAGGTATCCAAAGTAGAGCATTGTTATCCTGAAACCAAGTACACTGGTTTTCATGGATGAAATTTGCTCCAAAAACGAAATATTTGGTCTCAAATCTAAGCAGCCCTGTCGTTTCTATTATTTTTTCCATAACTGTACGTACATACAGTGAATCAATAAAGTTTGTATGCAGTCTGCAAACCAAACTTTAGGCAATGAAAAAACATATCAGCAATGCATTTAGAACAAATGAGTTGATATATTTAAGAAATATAATTTATTAACTTCATTTAAGGCACAAAAAATATTTAAAAAAGCATTAACTTTACTAATTATCTGAATTTTAACAAAAATACCCTAAAAAATACATCAAAAAAGTTTGTATGCAAAACCAATTCAATCCATTTTACAACAGTTTATTCATAACAGAGCAACATTATTATAGTTCCTAATATTTGGTGGTGTGTCCCCTTTGCTTTATAACTGCTTGGAGTCTGGATCCCATTGATCATATAAGGCTTATGGCTGCACTAGGGGGGACATTCTCCCAATCCTCCAAGAGCGCCCTTCCCAAGTCATCCTCATCACCAATCATTCGCTTACGGACAAGACGGTCAAGGTGATCCCACATATACTCGATTGGGTCCAAGTCAGGTGGCTGAGGTGGTGTTTCGAGCTGTTTTTTCACCTTATAAAGAAGCCACTCCTTTAAAATACACCCAGAATGCTTGGGGTCGTTATTTTGATGGAGGGCGTAAGAGTCTCCAAGGCCAAGTTTCTCTGCACTTTGGGGTAAACTGTTCTTCAAAATGTCCAAATATCCAAACCTAATCATTATCCCATCGATAAATACCAGCTTGCCGGCTCCAGATGCTGTCAACCAACACCAGACAAGTACAGACCCGCCCCTGTGCTTGACTGTGCCCATCATATTCTGTGGCTCCAGCTCGGAAATTACTTTTCGCCATACTTTTGGGTGTCCATATGATCCGTGGATATTGAACTAACTCTCAAATGAAAATATGACGGTGTTCCAGGATCTTTGCTCCGCTTATTCATACTCCTTCGCAAATAAAAGCCTTTTGGTACGGTTGACGGCATTGTCTGGGGCTCTCAGCTTATTTCGTGCAAGGGTAGTGTCCAACTTTTAGATCCGCTGAGCTTAACCATTTTTTAGTCTTCTTAGCACAGATTTGCATTGTTTAATCGTTGTACATTTTGGAATTCACTTAATAACTAAACTTTTCAACGTTATCGAACCCAATAAATGTAAAATAAAATAAACACATGATATCTGAAGCATAGAAGAGGCAACTGCGACATTATAATCACAATTGGAGATTTAGAGTCACTCCAAAATATAAGTTTTACTTAGTTTTAAAGGCTTAACACTACATAACAGATTTGGAACATATTTTATGAAGAGCTTATCACGAGATATATAATCAAAAGTGAATGAAAAGTGAGCTAATAAAACTTTTTGCTAAGTTGCTAAGTGGAAACTTTTTGCTGTATCATCAAAATGCAAATAAATGATCAAAGTAGGTAAGGAGTATTTAAGATTTCAAAGCATAATTTTTATGAAGTTTTCAAGAATCATAAGCAAAAACATGAGAAAAAATGGATATTTAATAAAGATTCAAGCAGTTAATAAAATTTAAATAAACACAGAACTATTGAGTTACTAGAAATTTCTCAAAAATTTGTTACTTTAATCCAGTGATTGGCACCAACACAGTCATATGTATATGTATTTGCATTGCGTTAGTATGCATATTTCTTCATGAAACAGCGTAATAACAGCGTCGTAACAGAAACAAATCGTAGCAGCGACGCAGTTTATACTGTACGTGTGCGGCAGCTCAGCAGCAGCGCACATTTCCCACGCCCAAAAGACAGGGCCGTGCCGTCTCCTGCTTTAATCAGAATTAGAAGCAATTAATTTTATGGCCATAAGACATAATACAGATTTGGTCACATGCTCTGCAGATTTGGAACAAGTCCCAGTTTTATGGTCGGGATTAGGTGCAACCGCCAAATGTTGTTTAAAAGTGTCAAGATTCTTTGAGTGAGAACATGAGGGAACCGTTCCTCACGCAATATCACAATTTTAATGAGCTCCACCAGCGAATCGTTAGGAACATAAAAACAACAACAAGAGTCTAAGTAAACACTACGTGCATACATATGCATGTGTGTACATGTGTGTGTAGGAAGAAGCAGTGGCTAAAAGTTGTTTCTTTTCAACACGTTGTATAAAGTTCTACTGTTTGTTGGCGGCTCTCTTGACTGGCTGTGCGAATCGAGTGAGCGAGCGAGCGAACGAATGAGCGAACGAACGAAAAATGCTAACGAAACGAAAACGCAAAATGTCAATGTCCTCCACTGTACAGTTCAGCGCCACAATTGCGTCGCAGTTTTCGTAGCAGCTCCAAAAGCGCCAAGAAACGTTCTCGCGGAACGTTATGGCAATTGGAACAGACTGTGCTCGCTCTGTTCGCAAACTTAACGTAAGCTAAGCGTCGGGTCGATTCAAGTGGCATTGGAGTAACGTAGTATGTATCAATTTAGTATGTGTGTGTGTTTGTGAGCTGAGAGCAAAAGAGAGTGGGGCGACGGACAATGTGTGTGTGTGTGTAGTAGTATTAAACTTACGTGTAGTTTAAAAACGTTACTTGAGACTCCACAAACCCCAACTACCCCTCCCCTTGCCAACTGTCATAAATCCACAGCAAATACAAATAATGTCGTTCGACATTTTCTATTTGTCTTTTTTTGTTCTTGTTGTTGTTGTTGTTGTTGTTCTTGTTCACTTATTGGTTTTGCATTGAACGAGCAAGTTTTTTAATAAACGCCGTTATGGCTAACAGCAATAAAAGTATGAAAAGAAAAACTGACTTCTTGTTGACTACAATTTAATGAAAAACGGAAATGCCATAATAGATTTATAGCCTGATAACAATCCAAACCAACCGAATGGCCAAACGAAGCAGTTAAGAAGTTGCTAACTGGTGTAAACGACAGGTAATAACAGGAAATTTGTTTAACTTATTTCAAAAAATAGATTTGCAAACAGATCGATCTACATTTTGTGTTCTGTTAATTACCAGCATTGCACTTTAAGGCTGTGGTATTTAAAAGTTCCTAAAAGGATATCTTTCGTTGCTGTACAAAAATTTAAAATGTTCGAAAATAGTATACATAAATTGAAATTGAAAATACGTTCCACGTGTTTTTATAAGAAACCATCTTTATGTACTATATTTATCATTTATATACTCTTTAACCTTAATATCAGTTAATGTAACAATTTATGTTCAAAATTGTAAAACAAATATAATTTGAAGATTATTTTTTATAAGCATTTATTATACAAAAACAATTCAAATTAATTTTCACAATAAATTTACAAATTTATCCTTTTTTAAGTATACCCTTGTCCAAAGAAATTATATCCGGAACATTCATTTAATATTATGTAATTATGTTATCTATTTATTTTTAAAGGCAACTTACGCCATTCTTGGAATAAACTTCAACATTTGCATAGAATTCGTACATACCTGTAATGAAAAAAATTAAAAAGCATTTCATTAGTTGAGATAGTAAAATTTAAATTTAAGAATTTTATTTTTAAATCGTAATCTTGTATTTTGTAGTATCAAGTAAATTTGCTTATTAATATAATAGAAAATTACCACTTTTCCAGAAATTATCCGACTTTTAGTGTTAATATTCAATATTCAATTTAAATGTATTATTGTAAAATTTCATTTCGAATATAAATTTAGCTTTTAAACATAAAGCCTTTAGAAGAAATTTCCAGGAATATTAATTTTAAAAATAAATAATAAACCCCTGAACATATACATATTTACAAACGAAATTATTATGTTCAACTAGAAGATATCCTGTAAAGCAAATAAATTTGCTTATATTTGAATAAGTTGTCAACAATTTATCCTTTCTAAGATTTGAGGTGACTTCTCCTATAAGAGGCAATTATAATACCCTGCAATTTCGATATATTCCATAATTACTGGGTATTAAAAAAGACCTCTTGAAAAGGAAGCCCAGCATTAAAAATAAATATTAACGAAACTCTCAGAAGAAACAGAAAAAGAAACCCACAAATGACGAGACCAATTGTTTATTGTTGTTGTTGATGTCGTGGTATCAACACGTGTAATCAAACACAATAAGCCATAAAAATTATCATAAAGCGAGACATTGCATAAAAATGTGGGTGGAAAAGTGGAAAACTAAATAAAAGTGACAATAAGTAAAAATGGCGAATAGCTACAACAACCAAAACAACAACAATAACAGCAGAGGCGCCAATTGAAGCAATAACAACAACAAAAAGGCAAAAGGTGAAGCCCAAAAATCCGTTGCCACACACAGACGAGAACGACAACTGGCGACATAGACGTCAGGGATGTCAGGAAGGAGGATGGGGCCGGGGATGGGAATGAGAATGGTGACGGGGACGAGGACGAGGACGAAAGGCGTCGTCGAGTGGCATAAATTAAGGTTCAGGCTCAACATGTTGTATACCAAACCAATACATACCCACCAGACACACACACACACAACCGCTCACAGCGAAAGCAAAATCTACAAGTGTCGACACACAGTGCACAGTGAGGTGGGTGTCCAAGGAATTGGAGTGAATTTATTAAACAAATTCAATGGCCGCGTTCACCAAAAACCACAAATCGACAACAGAAAATCGTTGAAATTTGATGGTTTCCAATTATTGTGATTATGATGACTGAAAATTTAGTACGCTGAAGTTACCTGATTGTGGAACTCTGATAGCGATAAATTAAATCGTAATCTTTTGATTTAAAATTAAAAGCAACGAAATCAGTAAGGAAACCACTTTATTCATATCATTTTGGTTTGCATAAAAAAAAATACAAAATAGACGTTGGACACTGCGTTTTTCAAAGAAAAACTACTAGGAAAAGTGCTTTAAACTTTCTCATAAAAAATATGAAATACGCATACAATATTGTCTTAGTTATTTAATAATCCAACACATCATCTATTATTTTAAATCCGGCCTTTTGCTGTGTTGATTGCCATTTCATTAAACAAAAGAAATGGCAACTTTGATTTTGCCTTTAAATTTCATCAAAGCGTTCACCAGAAGCCCATCAAAACTTGTTTGATTTGTGATACATGATTACTGATTAATTAGTTCAGGTAAATGCGGCAAATAACTGTATATTTCTTTATGGAACAATTATTACGAAAATCGCATTTTCATGGAATCGTTTTCAAAATATTCATTTTTTCCGAATTTTTGAAGTTTCTCCGACTTTTTGGAGTTAATATAAACACTTTGAACTATTCATCTTTTGCATATATGTATCATAAATACGAGTTTTTTTTATAGATATTTTATTTTAAAAAATTGTACTTTTATTTATATTTCTTAAAGTGGCATTCTTCTTATGAGATTTTCTTAATTATATATTAAAAAATCTAACTTAAATAATATAATTTTCTAACTCTATCATTTTCAACTCACAGCATTCTCAATATTTCCGTTTCACCTTCTAAATAATATACTTTCTTATTTTTTTTTCAAGTTTTTTTTTGCCCTGCTCCACTGCGCCATCCACTTGGGCTCCGTCATTGTGTCAATCTGACGATGTCCTTGCTTGGTTTCGTATTCCTTCCTCCCGTGTGATTGGTTTGTCCTTCACTGTTGCCAGGAGATCATGCCGCTTCTCCCCCTCGCTCTTTTTCTATATCGCTCTCTCTCTCTTCTTGCCACCTCCTTTCAGCCGCCTCCTCGTCGTGTCAATAGCAAAAATGCGAGACTCGAGGGAGTCTCCTCCTAGTTAACATACTTTACAGTGCGTGCCATTTCCAGTGAAACATGATGTTTTGCTAATGCCTCAGATTTACACGCCGCTTTCCATTTAATTTGCTTTATTTTCAGATACATATCTCATTCCAACTATTCTGTCCTCCAGTCTGCTTGAAATTGGTTATGTTCTTGAAATTATTTTTATCGCTTGATGGCAACATTAAACTATTAATAATATATCAAACTCTGGTAGAGCAGAGCTATATATATATTTAAGACAGGAGCTTTACCAATGATTCTTAACATCACTTAAAAAAAAAAAGAATGTAATATACTATTATAAATAGTTGATCTTGAACTTTCCTTTATACCTTAACATTGACCGTAAAATAACGATTAATGTTTCTGTAATATGCTGCTGTGTACTTTAGAAAAAAAAAAGGAAACGTATACCTAAGAGCCTTTAAAAATAACTTTCAAACGTTATATAGAAAATATCTGTAGCTTCTGTAGTTTGGAAACTGTGTGGATGTCGATTTTAGCAGGTTTTAGCGATTTCCTAAAACCAAGTAATAATTTATAATTCGAATATATTTTCTAATACGTTCTGTTCCTCAAACAAATTTGGCATTTATTTATGTACTTTACATTTTAATATTAAAACCAATATATAATTTAGCTAAACAGAAAATCTCTGCTAATTTCGAGCCGGTGAATAAATGGATTTACTATAATTAAAAGCGTTTAGTATTGTTCTAAATATGTTTTTCAATTCGGTTAACTCAGCACAGATTTCTTGGCTGACAGCATTTTTTGATGAAATGGATTTTGATATGATTTATGATTCAATTGGACTGATTACGACATTCGTGGCTTCTTTTCTCGCTGCTGTTTCTGTTGCTGTTGCTGTTTCAGCTGATGACGACAACAGCTGCAATTTAGAAATTAAATTTGCCATGCAACATTAAAAGCAGCAACAAATGAATGGGGGGGAAACACAGAATATTGCTATGATTCACATACGAGAACTTCAGACTGCTCTGCAACTTCCTCAGAAATTTGAAATGAAATCCAAAGTGCGAGTCTCCGTGACGCGACACATGTTGTCACTTTGCTTCCCTTTCTCTCTCTTTCTCTCTCTCTCTTATAACTTCTTTGTTTTTGTTTTTCTTACTACTTTTGCCCTCGCTAATAATTCGTTATCTGTCGAAATGTATCTTTCTTTTATATGCAAGTATCTTTTAAAAGCTGGAAGGTGTTGCCAACCGCACAGATTGCCTGCATTTATAATCCCACATCTGTAAATGTATCTGCATCTGTCGAATGCAAGCGAAATTCGCTTTATTTATTTATTTATTTTGCAAATGGTGTTTTTATTTTTTTACTAATTGAGCGCAAACTGAAGAGCACAGAAATTGTTTATTTTAATATTATATATTCCAGTTTCATGTACCCAGTAAGACAAGACAAAAAAATTAAGTTTGTTGTAGTTGTAACCAAACCAATGCAAATTCGTTGATAGTTTTTTTATTTTTTAGCATAATGAGTCTTATTGGAACTTTTTATTGAAACTTAATCTACATATTCTTGAAGAGTTGTACTATTAATTTTGACCCATCTAAAAGGGGGTTTTAAGGATTTTTAAATCCTTAAGTTGCCTCATAAAAAGCATAAAATTCTCATTTTATTTTCACATGTTTAATTAGTCTTATATCTTTAGAAGAAGTATCAATTCTGCAACTGAATTTAGAGTCTGAATAGAGTTGAAATGAGCATGAGTAAGAAGAAAGAGTGATTAATTTGTATTACGATAAACAGGACAAAGACAGATCTTCAGGACAAAGAAACTCAAATTGGCTGAGTCACATATATGTGTGTGTGCGCGCGTGTGTGTGTGTATCTACTAATTACACATTAACTGGACTGCATCCTATATTTTATGGCTGGCCCCAAATTGCATGTTTGATTGCAATAAAAGCGAGCTAAAAGTGCCACGCCCACACGAGGAAAAGACAAAAGGCAAACAAAATTTTCTTCTTCGAAACCGAAAGACACAAAACAGCTGCAAACCGAATGCAACAAGGAAAATTCTGATGAAATTCGCAGTGGGAAAACAAATAAACATATGTATAAAGTTGGCTAATTGGATTTAAAGAGAGGGGAAAAGGAAGATTATATACTTGGAAATATAAGAGAG
This sequence comes from Drosophila recens, assembly GCA_037043495.1. Lineage (NCBI taxonomy): Eukaryota > Metazoa > Arthropoda > Insecta > Diptera > Drosophilidae > Drosophila > Drosophila recens. The sequence goes on from JBAMBJ010004263.1 coordinate 205,435, forward strand.
AAATTTGGCAACGTTGGCCACGCCCCGAAAGACTAAAAAGATAAACCACGCCCCTAAGGTAATATATGTAAGTGTAGTCGTTATTTCTTTGTCATATTTTCTAACTCAAAAACAAATGAATTGCTTCAAATAGGAGTGTGCTCGACTAGCAGATACCCGGCAAACAGTTCAGAAATACGCAAATTTATGTATTTAATTTGCCAGAGTTTTGAAATTTTCATTTAAAGAATAAAGTGATAGGTTTTCTAAAAAAAAAATGAATCTATCTTTAAAATTGTATTTCAAGGGGGAGAATTTGAATGAAACCTTAAATTATTAATAATGTTTATTAATGTTTATATTCAATCTAAAAATTATGGCAACATAATGAAAAGAACAAGTGACAAGTTAAAGGCCAATCAATAATCTGTCAACTTTAATGCAATTTTAATTAGCCATAGCACTTGAAAAAGGCCAAGGAAAAACAAATTACTATTTTAATCAACTGAACAGTTTGCGGTCTACATTTTTTATTTCCAAAAACGTAACTGAGATAGCCTTTTTTGTGTTTATTAATTTGAAGTAACCACAGCTATATTCTAATGAAATGGGCCTCGAAACATCAATTAACTGACTTTAAAAAAGCTCTAATAAAAGGTCACCGTGAAATAAAAAAGGAATCGGAGGAATCAGAATGCTTTTCAATTATCTTTTAAATACCTCGATTAGGTTCTGTTTCATTTCTTCATTTAAGTCTAAAAAATAAAATCGATTTCAGCTTCAAATTAAACAGTGTAAGTTTGGGACCGTCTCAAATCTGTATACATTTATTGAACTAAAACATCTTACATGACGTTATTCTTAGGAAATTTATCGTTTTAAGGCTGAACTATAATATTTTTCTTTCAATTTTGCAAAAACTGATAAAAGATATTTAAAAACTGCTAATAAAATGGTTTGTAAGCCGATTGAAAAATATACATAGATCAAATAAGGATCAATTGTAAAATAAAATGGGTTTCGTCATTTTATTTCAGTCATTTTTTTTATACATTTTTAATGAAGAATAAAAATTTTTGGAAAATACACCACCAAGGAGACATTAACGATTTCAAAGTTGACGTTTTTATTTTTTTTGAAATTAATATTTAATTTTTAGTGATTTTGACAAATCTATTTTCAATGAGGCAAAACAGAGTCGAACTACTCAAAATGTCTTCCCAAATTCAACTCTCTTCTATTATTAATTAAATTAAAACTACAAATAACAAATGAAATAAAAATATATAAAAAAAATATCGCACATTTTATGGCACTTTGAAACATTGTGGAAATTCATTTGATTGTGTCAACATTTTTAACGACTTCCAAATACATATTATTTATTCAATAGTAATTTATGCAGCAGTTAAAACTAAATGTTGCAATAATTCATACAGTAAATTAATCGATTGTCGATGATTGTCACTTTAATGGTCAAGCAATGAGAGCAAAATCAATTCATAGAGGAATTAAACATATGAAAGCTAAAAATAACTATAAATAAGTTTAATAATAAAATCAAAAGTTAGGTACATATTTATAAAAGCAATCTATTGGTGTGTGTTGGAAATAAAATAAGGCACAAAAGCTGATTTAATGAATTAGACATTGCGTTAGATATATACAGGAAAGACATGTTTTCTCACTTGTTGCCGACAGATTTGACAGAATCTTTTTAAAATATAACTTTTCTTTAAACTACTAGTCCGCCTTTATATTTGGTTATAAAAGTGAGCATTAAACTGATTGAATGAAATCATTTTCACCCTTGCGGGTTGCCATTTAACCAAATACCATTAAAAAGAGCAACATTTTAGTTCCAAAAGATTGTCTGTCAGTCAGAGTTCTATGTTCCATTGTACTTATCAGATATTCTTTGGCTTTCATTACGATTGGCCCTCGACGAGGGCGAACAAAGAGCAAAGAGAAAGAGAACTGTGGGAATGTACAGCATTCTCTTTACTCTCACATGACCTACCCGAAGGCGATACTTATTATTGTTGTTACTTATATCTTTTTTTATTTTCGTGCATACGATTTTTATTATTTTCATTTATTTTTTTTATTATTATTGTCAGTCGCTGATTGGAGAGGAAAACAGAGGCATATTTGGCTTTAGTATTATTGCACATTCACACACACACACACATCTTAATGAGTCAGTATAAATGTATCTCGTCTTTCTTCCCATCGCACTTTCCTTCTTTACAAATGAGGTAAACGACTTTAAAAAGTATCAAGGCTGCAATATGAAAAAAATATTGCAATATTCATTGAGAATTGAAATTAAATATTGTCAAACTGTTATGTTACATAGCAGTTACTTTAACCATAACATAGTGCTGTTAAGTTAACAGCTGTTAAAACAGTTAATGTAAAATTTATTTTTATATTTTTTTTTTAAATGTAAAATAATTTTATAGAAACTTTTTAATAAATAAAAGCAAGCAAACCAAAATTAGAAAATCTGGAACGTGATATAAAATGAAAAAATATAATGAGAAATGCTGATATCCAAAATTTTTATTATTTTGTTCGCGCGAATCTGATTTCAGAAATGTTAAAGCTACATTTCTAAATATTTATAAATTGGATTTTTGCAATTTTTTTTTTTTATTAAATTTTATTTTTAATTTTTTATCATAATTTTGGTTTCCTTAAAGTTTATTCCGTTTTTTTTTTTTACTTTTTTTGCGATTTATACTTCTGCTTTTTATTAAAAATTTCCAAATTGCTTAAGTGTTTATCTCAGATAAAATCGTATCGAAATGCATTTGAAACGCAGTTGAGCATTGTCGTATAGTACGTCACGATTAGTTTAATGCCGTCACATACGAGTATCTATGAATTTATCAGATAATCAGACCGTGTCTAATACCCAGCAATGATACTGAAAATGAACAACAACTTGCAGTAAACTTGGCTGCATTACATTACAGCAAAAACAACAACTAGTTAGACCAGGCTAAAAACAACCAACTATGGATTCGACTATGTGTGTATTTATGTATGTTTGTGTTTGGCCCAAACTTGATTTCAAAGTTAAGCCAACCTTAACCAACATTTATAGACATCAAACGTGGCTAAAACTGAAACTATGCAGCGCCAAGAAGCGAAACGAAAATTATTACCCGAAAAAAAATCAACAAAAATTACACATTTTTTTCTCTTTTTTTCTGTGGCAGTTGCGAGTATTTAAGTTTTTTTTCTGTTTTTTATGTCTTTTCTTGGGCTTTTGGTGTTAAACTTGATTTGCAAACATTTGCTTTGAAGGTGAAGTCTTGTTATTGAGGTAGGCAGGCAGCAATAAAGATTGTGTACCTGAAGGCAAATGCAAAAAAAATAAATTTAAAATTATAGGCAACTTTTTTGGCAAAAAAGATTTTTTATTTATTTTTTTTTTTATTTGCCTTCAAAGTCAAGATTGAAAGACGGACTTTGTAAGTGTTGAAATTTGGGTTAATTTGAGAAGATCGTGTTCTTTAAGTCCCCAAATTGCAATATCTTATCCAACTGTTTGAATTCACAAAAAATTAAAATATAAAAAACAATTTCGCAGTACATATTGGCTAAGCAATGATTGGTAAATCTAAGTATAGAAAAAGCTTTCATTATTAAAAAATATATAAATTTTATTCTTATTGTTTAAGAAATTATCAATTATATCATTTATAAGCTCAAGAAATTTATATTTTTATAAAATATTTTTAGATAATCATTGGAAATACAATTTAAGTAGAAAAAGTAATAGAAATTAAAAGAAATTCACCTAAATTCGATGTAAGAATTGAAAAATTCAGTAGCAGTTTTAGAGTTTCAAACAGTTTATATCTTTAAAGTATAAACACAAACTACAAGGAGGCTTTTTGATGATCGATGGTTTTTTTACATCACTAGCTTATCATTCGAACCGTTCATTTGAGTCGCAATCTTTTTCATTTATATCATTTGATTTACAAACGCGTTCGAATTAATCAATTGATTTAACAATTTCAGTTTCTTAAAATAAATGAAAACAAAAAAATAACCTTGATTTAGTTCAATTACTTCCTCAATTTTAATTTTAATTGATTCAATTTTATTTTAATTTAGTACATTTGAATCCATGGCTTAGTTTTTTTAATCTCTATTCTATGTTTAGTTCATTTGATTCCTCAATTCTAATTCATTGGTTCACTTAAATTCTTCTAAGGTTAGTTCATTTAAACTGCTCTGCAAGATTTAAAGCAGTCTGTTATATAACATAAGCAAAAGTATGTTTAGATTTGTCCAGGTTGCCAGACTGTCTGATGCTTTGCGGGGTAATTAGCGGTCGTCTGCTTCGTGTCTGCGTGTATAACAGCTGGACAGGTTCAAATTACACATTTGTAGAGAGCATGAGCCAAATAGAGAGAGAGAGAGAGTAAAACTGCTTAAGTAACCAGCAGGTAATTAATATATTTTTTGACAGGGACAACAACTCAATGAGCTCCTTTCGATATACCGCCACACGAAAAAAATAATAATAAAATAAAAAGCATAGCAACTTGGACGGATCATAATCGTATATCAAATTTTGTTTGTGATAAACAACATGCGCGAGTTCAAGTAAGTATTTATTGCACTTGTTGTTGTATTTATTGTATTTGTACTTCTTTCTTGTTCTAAGTTATAGGTGATTGACATGTTGAAACATGTGTTGGCAAAAGTTGTAGGCGCGATTAAGATAAGACACACACACACACACACACACACACACATGTAAGCACACATACAGGCGTGTATGGGCGTTCAGACAGCTGGCAGACCGTAAACTGCTTGCTTTACAACTTGCTAAATTTTAACAGAATGTTACACTGCGGTAAATGCGGGATAAATTGAAAAAATGAATGAAAATCATCTATGCGATAAATTGAAATACTATTTTTCCTTCTTTGTGTATTATTCTGAATATATGTATGGTCTATATTTGATTTCAATGATGATTAAGTGCATTGAAATGTTAAGAATCGCCTCATTAACACAAAAGCATTTGTATTGTCAGAGTAATGAAGAGATCAATCTAAAAGTGTCGCATTGCGCATGCCTGTTTGTCAGACGTTGAAACGAAAGAGCGTGAATATCAAGAGAGAGAGTCAAAACGTCACGTCACATTTCAGGTGTTTTATGTGTGCTCTCTCTGCTAATATTGGCGCAGAGCCGGCAGAACATTAGCGCACTACTTGCGTGAGTGTGTGTGAATATGCTTAGACATGTGAGAACCAAAGCTATCAAGAGCGCTAACAGTGATCCTGTGCAGCGCTGTTAACTAACAGGAAGCTGCTATTGAGCACGCAGAGGAATGTTAAATCTTAAGTTTACATTCGCTGTTAATAAAACTTTAGAATAATAATGAACTATTTAAATGAAATTTGCACAGTAAAAATTGTGTATTTTTACTCTTGTGACAGCTGAAACTATTCTTAAAGAAAACTCAACTTTAATAAAATCATATTCCGAGCAATTGGCAATGCATACACAGAACTTTAACAAATTAAGCGAATGAATAAATGAAGTGTGTAATAACAGAACTGAAAATGCAACACTGCAAATGCGCTGTCTGCATATAAATTAATGACGTTCACTGTCTCTCTCTCTCTCTCTCTCTTTGTTATGTTTCTGATAAGGATATAAATAAATTGCCATAACTTGTTGTTCCCTCATATTCTTATATTATATTTTTTTTTCTGCTTTGCAAATGCGTGCAAATTACAATGCTTGTGCATTCAATTTGTCTAAGCTGGAAAATGGGGAATATTCGTTGGCAAGGGCTTTTCCGTCATTTTTCGCGCAACAAAGAAAGTCATAAAAACAAAACGCAGATATTCGCTTCAATGTGGGCGTCGACGCGACGGCACATTGGAATTTTCATCAAAGTTCTTCTTCATATTCCATTTTTTCCGCACTTCCACAACGAAAGTGGACTATACTAGATACAGATACATGTACAGCTTTAGCTATAGATACAGATACATTTATTGCAATCGCAACTGTAAGTAAGTATCAATATAAACACTGATTGATTGCTTGTGTCTTGACCACGCCCCTGCCCAATTAGGGCGTACTTACCTTAAACTCAACTTGAGAAATAAACAAAAAAATTCGAAAAAATAAAAACAATAAAAAATCAAATAACAAGCAATATTCACAGCTAAATTCATAGATTCTTCTTATGTAAGCGGCTTATGATCTTTTTTTTTGTTACGAGTTTGGAAAAGTGTTTTTTTTTTTTTGTTGATGTTGTTGGGGCGTTGTTAGGATTGTGTGTGGGCGTTGTTGGTTGTTGTTGCTTGTTGTTTACTAATCTCCAAGATACAGACACTCGTTGTTGTTGCTGCTTTGGAAATTATATGAAATTGGCTGCGTAGTTGTTGTCAAATGGAAATTTTGTGTTTTCAGCGCGAAATTTAATGGATGCTTTTTTGGGTTTTTAGTTCGCTTTGTGGTTCATGGAAACAATCTATGAAAGTTTTATGTAATCTGAAATCGTAGTCAAGTATCTGAGCTGCTGCCCTTTAAACTTTTCTATAAAATTATGAGCTCGGACTGGAGAAAAATGAATTTGCCAGAAACTCTGGGAGAAGTAAGTATTTGGACGGACTTTCAGTTGCACAATTTTTAAGATATACAAATTTTATTATTGAATTGGTTAATTGGTGGAACAAGTTTATTATCTCAGCTAATCTCACTTAAAATATCCCCCAAGTATTCTGACATAGTTGAAGTAAAATTGAATCATAATAGAATATAGCTGTTCAGTCAGAGTTTATAAATGTCGAGTATGTTCTTCGATCGATTATGCCTTATATTCTTAATTTCACTCTTATGTTAGTCCCACCATTTCAACTTTCTTCAAAGCTAGCAGAGGCAAAATCGCTTGCTAAAAGTTCCGTTGCGGAAAAATGTTCCGACTAGCCCACAGATTCATAAAGGATAAATTAAGAGTTTATATATTCAATATAAAAAATCTGTTGATGTTTGTGCGTTATTTATTTTCAAGCTTCGAATTAAAAAAAGTCAAAGTCAAGATCTATAAAGACAAGCTAAAAAGTTTAAAAGTTAAGTAGCTTAAACTATTGCATTTGTTGTTGTTGTTATTGTTGCTGTTTTTTATTGTTTACAATGCTTCATTTGCTGGCAATTAAATGTCGTTTTTGCTATTTTGTTGTTAGGCTCATTTCGAAGACGAATGCAATTAAAATGAGAAACTTTGTACAATGTTTATATTGTTGTTGCTTAAATTCTGTTGTTGTTGCTGTTGTTGTTAGACACTAATTGCGATTGACAAAAGTGAAAGTGAGCGAACGAAATGTGAAAACTAATAGATTTATATTTAGTAACTAAGTAAAAAAGTAGCTAAACATTGTCAAGTCGAATACTCGAGATTGAGTATGAGTATGAGAATGAATATGAATATGAATATGAAGACAAGTGTTAGTATTTGAGTGTATTACGTGGGCAGACAATGAATGTATCTTTTTGCCATGGATCAAGATACAATGCCGTGGGTCTGTCTACAGTTTGATGAGTAATTTTCTGGCATCTTTTTTTGTTCACTTTTATTTTTATTTGTTTGTCTCTTTTTTTTTAGGCGTTGCCTGAAATAGTTTCAGTTTCAACTCGCCATGAAATATAAAATAACTTTATTTCATTGTCAGTCAACTATCTCTCTCTCTCTCTCTTTCACTCTCTCTATCTTTCACTCTATTTGTGCGGTTGGAAAAACCGGCTAAAGTCGAGCGGCCGAAAACTAGAAAAATGGAACGAAACCAAATGAAAGTGAAAGCGGGCTAAAAACTCATCAGCGTGTCCGCGAGTCTCATTCGCTTAGGCTTCACTGTAGCTCAATTTTTTGTGTGTTTCTAGGCCTAAACCCAAAAACACAAAATGTTTGCACTTGTAACTCTACCACGCTTTGCATTTCTCTCACTTTATCTATGTATCTACCTTTTTCTCTCTCTCTCACATCTCATTTATTTCACTTTCGTTTTCGTTGCGGCATCGAAGAAAAGTGAAAATTATGCAGTGAAAATGTTCAACGGGCGTTGAGCTAATTTAGTCATTAAGTTTAGTGGGAAAGTAACAAAGATATCATTTGAATGGATTTACTGTACAGCTCTATAAATGTATCTTTCGATCTCTTTACTGAATGTCCGATTGACGGATTGAAAATCAAACAAAACGCTGTTGTTTTAATTAACGATGTACATACATAAAAATGTTTATAATCAATTAAAAAAATGATATTTTTAAGTTTCTATTTTAATTTTACTGTTGACATAAATGAAAAAATAAAAGAGATAAAAAGATTTTTTGATAAAAAGTTATTTGCACCAGTTATTAATCACCATTATCCGAGAAAAAAGTTCAAGTTAGGGAGACTCCGAGCTAAGAAAATTTTTTATTTTAGTTTTTAAATGAAACTTAAATTTCATCAAAAAAGGATTCCACTTTGTTCAAGACCGGTCAATATTGTCAAAAATTGGTTTCTTTGTTCTTTTGCTGTGTCCAGAAGAAGTTCCCGATTCAAATGACATCATAATTAATTTTCCATTTTAATATAATGAGATTTTGTAGCAGTATTAGGGATTTAGATATTAATTAAATATAGCTATCGCCCATTTGCATCTCGCTGTCATATGTACACAGCAGCTCGATGCAAATATATAACATACACTTTAAATATATAACATAAACTGTAAATAACATAACATAGGAATATAACATACTCTGTAAATAAACATAGGCTAAGCATAACCAAATAAACCATTCTGTATTTGGCGATTGAAAGAAGCGGTCGTTTGCGTTTTAATTAAATAATATACCGGCTACAATTTTTTGCTGAGATACCATATTTTTCAGCAACATCTATTTATTTGGTCTACAAATGGTCTTCAAATTCCTTAACTGATAAGTTTAAATATTTCTTTAAACATTTTAATACACTGATGCGCTGACAAGGAAGTACATTCGACTTACAGAAGTACGAGCCAATATTTTTGTTCGAGTTAAGGAGAAATTCGAGTTAGGGAAGTTCGAGTTAGGGAAGCAGAATTGTATAAAATTTGCTCAGTAAACGCTATTGTCACTCGATTTTGTTCGAGTTAGAGAAAATTCGAGTTAGGGAAGTTCGAGCTATGGAAGTTCGACTGTATTTCATTGAAATTTTTTTAAAACGAAAAGTCTTACAAACCAACTTATTTTACTTTAAATTTTGTTGACTTTAGCTGCTTATGGTTCTTGGAACAAAATGAAAAATAATTTTATATTTGTCAGTATAATTACTTGACTACCTGTATACACTCAGTCCAACATTTATTCGTACGTATAAGTTAATAATTTTATTTTTAAATATTTGGGATCATACACTAATTTAAACTCTTTTAACTCTCAAATTTGATGCATTTAAATTTTTTTATATTTTTTATTTAAAAAGTGTAGTACACAGACAAAAAACAGCTCTTTTTCCCAGGGGTCGCAAATTTGAAATATTTATAATTCAATTTTTATATATCTTTTGAGCCAAGCTGTGTATTTTAAAAGTTCATGTTTGTAAATGATCTTAATCTCGATAGCTGATTAAGAATTTATATACTTTATAAGGTCCAAAATGTGCACAGTTTTATCTTCAGCTTTTAAAATAAAAATTGGTAAATAACTTTTATTATTCATTTTTATTATAAAACTTGAAAAATAATTAAATATAAATTTAAATAAACTTTATTTTTATAATTTTAGTATGTGGGTCAAAAATTAGAAATATTGTCAATTTTAATAAAAACAAAATTCATCAATTTTTTTTACCTTATCGTTTTGATAAATAAAACTTATTAGAGCTGCGATCCCTTAGTTTTTTTAATTTAGCTTCTTTTAAGCTTTTTCAGAAGTGAGCTTGAACTTTTCATCATTAAAGTTATAAATGTAACAATATCTGATGTATTTTTTAATAGCTCCAATAAATTTTCGCTCGAATAGAACAAAGCTCAGCGTATTGATTTCATTTCTTACAATTTCTCGCCTAATTGCACCTTTTATAAGTTTTAAAATCTATAACTTCCCACATTGACCCATAAAAATGCGCAGAGTCGCGCATTTGAGTGTAAATAAAACCATAAAATGCGCCACAAATTTCCACTTGGAACGCAGTTGAACTTATATAAAAAGGTAATAAAATCAATTTCAATCATAAAAAACTTAAGAAAGCGAAAAAAAAAACACTGAAATAAAGAAAGAAACAAAATACCAAAACAGAACTTAAGAACAAAAAAGACAAAACGTTATTGAAAGCTATAAATCAAAGACCGAAATATGCGCAAAAATATTTCACAACAATATTAAGACAAAGAGAATGCAGAGTATCCCTTCAAATACCTCGCTCTCTTTCTCTCTCCCTCTCTTTCTATCATAATCAATCTAACTTCTTTTCTTTCTTATATTCTTTCTGAATTTATAACAAAGTTGTCTTAGACTTTGCGTGACCCGCCGCTGTCCACAAACAATATTTGTACCGAAGTATCTGTAAGATACATTTGAAGTTGAGCGATTGCAATTAACAACTCAATGAGCTTTTATTAAGATTTGGAATTAAATCACAGCTCAAGCCATTGCAGAGTTTTTTTAAAAATGCATTTTTAATAAAAATAATTTTTTAGATGTATTTTTAACAACCAATCATTAATTAATCAAATAAATTATCCATTAATTAGTGAGGAAAATTAATTTGTCTTTATTTTAAAAAATATATATGGTAACTTAATAAATTAAATAAATAGAAATCTTTAAAAAAACATGTTTCAATTTCGTGAAATATTTTAATAAAATAAATAAATATTTGAATTAATGAATTTGTTGTACAAATTATGTATACTTATAACTAATAGTTTTGCTAGAATAAAATATAATCTCTGTGATTTTAGAAGTACCGACATTTAGTTCAATTCTTCTTAAAGAAAATTGTCAGCAAAATCTTTAGTGATTTGGGAAAAACTTCTAAGCATTATTTCTTTTTAATGTTTCCAAAAAAGTTGCTACCTATTTTGATAATTTTCTATACGTAATAAAATACTTGTTTATTAATTTTCAATAAAAATATCCAATTCGTTGGAAAATGTGTAGAATAAAGTTTATATTTCGACTGGCAAGGGTCAAAAGTAATAGTTTAATTGAAAACTTTGATAAACTTTAAATATAAAATGTTGTTTAAAGAATATTTTTAAAAACAAGTTCACGAGTGGGATTAAATCAGCTCAATTCAGATGGAATTGTTGATTTCGAGTAAGTTTATCGAAAAATAGAAGTTTCAGTCATAAAACGTACTTAAGATACTTTAAGATTTCTTTCAAAAGATTGAGAATGTTATTTTGAATTCAAGTTGCACTTTTGGTTTGTGATTTAAAAACTTACCCTGCATTTTCGGCTGCAGCAATTGACATCTGTTGTTGGGGCTCATCTGTTAGCTGCAGTGTGAGATATGCCCGCTGTTGTTGTTGTTGTTGCTGGTGTTGTTGTTGTTGTTAATGTTGCTTGTCGTTGATTTGATGTCTAACTCGGGGGCTACACATAACAACTTGCTTCAAGACACTGCAAAATAACACAGAAAAGAAAACAGAGATGAATACAACTTTTATTAACATACATTTTCATGCTTTTATGTTATTATTATTATTTTTTTTTTTTAAGCAAAAAACGAGGAAAATGCTCGACGAAAACAGGCTGCAAAAGGAAAAGCAAAAGCAAATGCCAGCTGGCCACTTGAAGACTCAAGTTACAAGAAACACTTAGAGTCGGGTCGAGCCGCCTCTACCCTACACCCCCTCTTTATCCCCTCCGACTCCCCCTCTTTTCAACCTTTTCAAAAGAACTAAGTAAAAGGCGCCAAGTGTGAATCTTTCTTCTCAAAAAACGAAAAAAGGGAGAACGGACACAATGTTGGGGACTTGATGTGCTGCCGCTGGCAAAGTGCAAAGTTTGTCTTTTCGGCAGGCAAGGGTTAAGGTTGAAGAGAAATATCTAAATAAGAGCAGATGAAGATAAAGAGTGATCGACTTAAAGATACTCGGTAAGTTGTTTTCAGATACGTTAATTATCTACAAATATACAAGTATCCAAAATAACTGAACTTAGATATTTTTCCTATAAATAGAAAAGGGAAATAGGCCATATATTTTGTAGTGTAGTGTAAGATGTAAATGAAAACATCAGAATCTATTTTAATATATAATCCAAGTCTCCATTTTCAAATAGTTACAAATTATCTGTAATTATTTCAAAATTAATTTATAATGCCTACATTTTCTGATACTAACTCATTTAAAAGTCTAACTCATTAAATATACTCGCTAAAACTTAAGTAGATTTTATTATATATTTCAAAGATTTCCCTTAATTTATGCAAATATCATTGACATTTTAATTGCTCTCCTTATGCTACAATTACAGCAGGCAAAAAGGCAGAAAGAACTCTTAAGACAACCCTGTTGTCAATTTGAGAAGCTGCAGTTCAAGCTTTGCCTTTGGCTTTGGGCTTTGTCTTCATCTTGTTCAGCGCTCTCTCCGTGTCTCCCTCTCTCGTAAGCTCATCAGCTGCATAATCCATGCATGAATGAGAGACGCTTTTCGCTGTATGCGTGAGAGAGTTTCTTTTTTTTTTTTTGCTACGCGTTGCCAACGTGTCATATTGTCGTACTCAATGCATTGCAGCCACCACCCAACTTTTGTATATATTTTCTGCATTATTGTTATACACTTTGCAGTTGCAGCATATTATCACTCTGTCATGCATTTTGGCAGACAAAAAAAGTTAGACAATATTTATGACACATAAGTGTTTTTTTTCACATTATATTATGTTTTAAACCCGTTACTACTTAATTGCGATCGCCGGTTAGTATTTTCGATAAGAGAACTTTTTATTTCTACTTAGTACTTGCTGATATTCTTTGTTGTTGCTCTTATATTTTCATGGAGAGAATGCTTTATTGTATTTGCTTTAAAAACATCAACAACATTTGCCGTTGTAGCTGTAGTGTTGGCTGCATTCAAAGAGAGCGTATGTGGGGGGAGAGAGAGAGTATAAATGTGAGTGCGAGAGCGACACACACTCGCAGAACACAACTGCAATGCGTTATTTCTTTTTTTTCTTCTCTTATTGTTTTTGCCTTTGGCTATGCTACCCCTCCCCCTCCCACTCCCCCTGGAAGCAGCAGCAGAAACATCCCAATAGTAAATTTGTCGCAGAAAACTGTACAGAATTCGTACAGCGCGCTCACAGTTCTGCGCGCCGAGTTCGTGTAAAACCCTCATTCGCTTTTATACATGCGTGGCCACAATTCTCTGTAGGAAATTTATAAAACCGCGCGGCAGACTCCGCTACGAAGTCGAACGTTTTTGTGAGTTCTTCGCAGGGCTCTGCTGCATACTTTTCTGTATGCGTATTTCTGCTGTAAAAAATCTAGTTGGAATTCTGGCTGGTTCTAGTACAAAATCTGGTTGGAATTCTTATTGAACTACCCCACCCCTAATGAGCGGCAAATCTGCACGGCAGTAGAAATAAAATGTTTTTACATATTTTTAGTTAATAATTTTATTTAAACATTGATTTACATTCTTTTAATACGTTCTAACAGTAACTTAAACTAATTTAGATATATAAGAACACTGAAAAGAAAGAAAAAACAAACAATAATTACAAATGTGGTATTTTATGTGTTTTGTATTTTACTTACATGGCTTGTATGTATAAGTATTCAAAACAGTAGCACTGCCGAATGTGGTAGACTGTAATATATTAATTGTGTTTTATTTGTAAATTATATTAAAATACGCATTAAATATATTTAACTTACCGCTTCAGTTATGTTGCTTACGCAACACGAGCTAACACTTAACTAAAACGCAAAAGATAAACTGCAAGAAATACACACAAAAAGGGTTGCAACCCATACAAAATATAGCTGATCGAGTTTTTTTGTGCACTGCAATAACTGCTGCAAAACCCTACGACAACCCTACAGAAGTGAATACAAACAAAGAAACAAAGAAAAAATCCAAGCAGCGTTTTCTGCAGCAGAACGCAGTGTCAAACTCAAGCAAACGAGCGAACTCATAGCGGAGTTAGCTGCATGTATTTCACACAGCTCAGAAAGATTTCCAAGCAGCGTTCTCTGCAGCAGAACGCTATGTCGAACTCACTAAAACGTTCGAGTTCGTAGCGGACTTTGTTGCAGGGAACTTTTACCACGACGCAAACGACTCTAAGCAGCGTCTTGTACAACCAAACACTATGAGAAACTCAAGCAGACGAGCGAACTCATAGCGGAATTTGCTGCGGGGATTTCACAATTAGAGACGATGGATTCTGACTACAGAGCGCGCTAATGAAAGTTTGCAGAATCAGGGATGTGCAACTTAAATCTGAAGCGTTCTGTACAGCGGCCGTATAGAATTCGTTCACCACATGACTGCATTCCCGGCTGGGATGTTTTATATAATTTCCAGTACGCGTGGCACAAAAGCAGAAGCATAATCACACTGTCTCTCTTTCTTTTTCGCTCTCACACTCAAACAAGCTACATCTCATCATATTCCCATCTCACTTGCTGGTCATTGTTTTGTCATGTATTTTTGTGATATTACAAATAATGCATTTCATTGCCGTTGTGTTTGGCTCTCATTGTTTATAACTGTTGCTTTGTGTGTGTAAATACATATACATACATATAAATATGTCTCTCATATCGTACATACATACGTATAATAATGCACTGTAATAATTTTTCTTGATTGATTAAAAGAAAGCCAAACAAGTGCTTTGTTTTTCTGCACTGTTTTTATCTATGGACATCAATCCCTGCAGCTTGGAATTCATGATGAAAATACTCATGTGTATCTTTTAGATTCTATAACCGTTTATTTAAATTTTAGATTCTAATTGTGTTGTTGTGCTTTGATAAGAAGAATTTACTATTGTCATTTTAATCAAAAGATACAAATTACAAGAAAAATACAAGGAATAAATATATTTTTCTTGGCATCGTCAGTTTAACTATCCAAGCTTTAGTTTTAAAGGGTGTCTAATATTTCAGCTGTTTTAATGTATCCAAAAAAACACGTATCGCTGGATTCAACATTTTTTGATACTCAGTGTAGACTCCCAGGCTCGAGTGAATTGAGTGTAATTTTAATTTAATTAAAATCTAAGCACGTCTGCGAAATATATAAATACTATGATTACGTATACGTTTCAGCCAAGAGAATTCCGCTGAAATCGGTCAAGTAGTGAAGAACAGCTAAAGCTACAACTACAACTACAACTACAACAGTAACAACAACAACAAGCACAGCCATTTTTATTTCTTTTGCCAGAACATTGCGTTTCTAAACGGTGATTTAGCCATTAAGGTAACGGTAAATTGTGCAGAATCTTGCGGGCAGTCAAAGAAGAAAATAAAAACCAAAGAGAAGAGAAGTTTTGCCAGCCAACCGGCTTTGTGTGTGTTTGTTAGGGAGGGGGAGCAGCAGAAGCAACCGCTGCTAATGTTGATGCCGATGCTGCTGTTATTGTTGTTGTTCTTACTTTTGTAGTGGGTCTGCCGTTGCATAACTTACGCGGCTCTCTTCTGACGCGCTCTCTTTCGCATGCGCTCTCTTTTTGCTCTTGCTGTCCCTCAGGCATACCGTTTACTTATTTATTGCAACGCAACCGGCTAATTTTTGTTCACACAGTGATTCAAGTAATTGCTTAGACAAAATAAAACTATTCACATATTTGTTATTTTTAAAAATTAGTTTTTTAAGTTTTTCTAAGCAGCTTTCAAAAACCCAGAAAAAATAACAAAAAATCCAATTTTAATAAGTTTCAACAAATAAAATGCGCCCTTTTTTTTGGGATTGTCAAACCAATTACTTGACTATTTGTTATGTAAGTGAACGCAGAACAAAAGCAGCAGCAGTAAAGAGATAAGGCAAATGATTTTTCGATACAAAATGCACAATCAAACAATTTTACTTAGCAGTAATCAAATAATTTATCTGTTCGTTATGCGCTCCATTCACGGAAATACAAATACATAAGTGCAGCAATATTATTATATTCTAACTCAGAGGTTAATTAATTTATATTTTTGACGCACAGTGTACAGCACGCAACACTCCGGGTCACTTGAATATCACTACTAATAAATATATTTGCTTGAGCGTCATTTCTTATAAATAAAAGTGCAGATTGAACATTAAATTAAATAAAATATTAAGTTAAATATCACACTTAAATATCACACCATGTAAATTTATTTATTTAAGCTTAAGATCAATACAATTTTAAATTAAATGAATAAAATTAAAGCTATCACCGATTAATAAAATTAATAATTCTGATCACGTAAAAAGATAAATTGCAAGAGCATTTATAGTTCGAAATCTCTACAACAAAATAATCGTTCCACATATCCTGGTTTTGCGGTTATTTGTTTACTCCTGAAATTTACACGCAATAAACAAATACAAAGCGCTCGTAAATAAGAAGAAAGAAGGAAAGAGCGAGGGAGAGAGAGAGCGCAAAGGGGAAACGCGTTGTCTGCGCTCTCAATCGAAATGCGTTTTGTTTACGTTTTGTCTGCCACTCGATAAACGCAATGCAGTTTTTCGTCTGCTTCGTCTGCTTCTTCTATCTTCTTCCTACTCTGCTTGAAGCGCTGATAAAATAAAACACAAACAACATTTGAAGCGACGACAACGACGACGACAATAAAACAAACAACTTCCAGACTTGTATAAAGTATCTCAAGCGCAAAAACTCAGAACGAAACATAAGATAGAGAATCCCAAACAATTCGAAGCCAACAGAAAGAGTGAGTGAGAGAGTTATTAGATTTTTTTTTTCTCTCGTCTCACCAAAACACGAACGACGTTTTTAATTAACACGCATTTGTGAAAATTTAATGAATTTCGTTTGATGAACATTTGATGACGCGTTAATTAACAGAATCCACAGTGTCAGATACTGATATTGATCCATGAAGCGATTGTGCAAGTCCAGAATTAAAGCCCATAGCAATAATCATATTATATAATTAGTAGCCTTGTCTTTTTTTAGCCTTTAACTTTTCATTTAATATAAACAAACTCAAAAGTAATGAGATCGTATATAATTCTATGAATCTTCATATTTCCCACAATCCATTTTGAATTTCAGTTTTCAATTCAGGAGTGAATTTGCAAGTTTTAATATTTTTGAAAAGCAAAGAACATTTCTTTATTTTGGTATTTATTTTTGGCGTAGTTTTAATAAATGTTTGAAATAAAAATTTTAAATATCTTCCAAAGCAATTATACAATTTTAGAATTACGGTGTTCACTTGACCCTAGCAGCGTTGCAGATTGAAAACGTTGCAAGCTTGCTACGAGAACAGCGCTTTATGTAGAAAGCGTTGCACATAATCACAGTGGGCTGTTTTTTGCTTACATTTTTTTGAATATATTCAACGCGTTGCAAGTAAAGCGCTGTTCTCACATCAAGCTTGCAACGTTTTCAATCTGCAACGCTGCTATGGTCAAGTGAACACCGTAAATATATTTCTCATTTGCTCAGACTATTTTTGTATAAGTTTTATTCTTTTAAATCTCAAAACTTGTATATGTGATTCGTTCTTAAAAGTTTTGTACAACTTCAAATATCTTTCATTAGTTTAATACCGCATTTTAAGCCAAAAAAAAAGAATATTCTGAGATTGATAAATCATGTTTTGATTTGCTTTTGCCATAGATATTGAAAATTTAAGTTTAAGCTGATCGAAAATAAGCTGATAATGGAAAATAACAGAGTTTAAATCGAATCTTTCCACACTTTTAGCATTTGGCAATCCAATCCCTTGGTCAACAACAAGAAGATTGAGAGATAATTTGCTGTATACTCTTTTATGATGAAAAACAACGTGAAATTATTTTCAAGACAGCATTCCATGTGCTCATTTCGCTTATTTACTTAGCATTATTAACAGCTTATTGTTGTCGCTTATTTGGGACACACTTTTTGGCAAAAATATTTGTACGCTTTCTTGCGTACGCGACAATAAAACATTTTGAATTTTACACTTTTTTTATTGCTTATTTGCACAACAACAATAACCAAAGTAAATATAATTGTAATAAAAATGAGTTTATGTATTTTAAACTGGCCTCATTACGAGCCGACAAAAACAAAAACCAAAAGAATAAAACTCACAATGCTTCGCATATCAAGATGTTCTCAAAAATGTAAAGAGGAATAATTTGTGAAATTTCCATTAAATGAGGTATTTATTTATAAAACATTGAAATAACAATTTAGACACTTTAACTTTTAGTGATTCATCGATGTCGAGTGAGTTGATAAGCCACAGTGGAAGTTCAGCTGTTCTTATCTAATTCCATTACGATTATACTGATATCATTACAATAGTTGTAGAAACACTCCCAAGTCAATTTATTGACCGGTAACTTCCTCTATATCATTCTGTCTCTCTTTGTTAATTCTATCGCTATGCAAGGTCTTTTGAGTTTTTTAATTAGCCCATAACTCAGGCTAAAAGCCAATTCATCAAGCGTATGACATTATGTTTTTAAATATAATTTACACATAATTTACGGTACTCGTCTTTGCCGCTTTGGGAATAACTTATATAAGTAATTGTTTATATGATTTTCGGGTTAAGTGCGCTTGGTAAAAGTGTCACGTATTATATTGTTTTATTTCACCTTTTGGGCGGGTCGCTCAAGGAATGAAGGGAGTGTAACTACGCATACTCCAAAGTCTCTCAAAATAAAAATATATATATATTTGATGTTGAAATGTTCATAAGAAAATATCGTAACTTATTAAAGTTATGATATGTGTTGGGAAATATTGCTGAGATAATTTTGAAGTTACTCAAAATAAAGTATGCGTTATTTAGTCGACAGATTTTGATGAACTTTATGAAAAAGCTTACAAGAAATATAATTCAGTTGAGATATCAGTAAAAACCAAGAAGTTTTTGCAGTTTGCTTCTAAGAAGCATCTTAATAATTTTTAGATTTTGATTAAAATCTATCATGTTTGAAAATAATCATGTTTTAACTTAATTTATCTATCTTCGAGATATTTTCTAAACTATAGATATATTTTTGTGTATGTATACCTGATAGAGTCCAACACTTCTTTTACGATTCATTACAATTTTATAAAAAAGCCCAAGCACTTTGACTAAACAGGATATGTCTGGCTATTCAGAGTTGCCCAAAGTTCACGCACTTAAAAAACCATTAAAAGTGCAGAAGACATTCTCGAGAAAGACAAAACTTCACGATCGTTTTATTGCTCATTACCACGGACGCATAACAATTTCCACAGCGGGAGTTCTAAAACAAAAAGTAAACTTATCGGCTGTGCAAGTTATTTCCGCATAGCGCACCAAAGCGAAAAAGGAAAAAGAAGTTTAAGCTCGTTTGAAGTGCACTGTGCTGGACTAGAAGTTACTCTGTAAAGATTAAAAGAGAGTGTTGCTCTTAATTTGCTTCATATTTTCTTTATAATCTATATGCTACTACTTGTGTAACTTCTAAATAAACACTATTTCTTGAGTCGCTTCTAGGCAATCTTATAAAGCTGAAGTATTTGCTAAAATGTGGTCTGATAGACCAGGAAATACTCAGTAATGGATTTTTTCTAGAATTTAACTTTCAGTACTCTCAGATACTCTGAAGTCACAAAAAAAAGATAGATTTCTTCAGTTAGTTCTTGTTAATACTGGATTGAAATTTTAATTGTACTACTGTAGCCTATCTTATTCTTATGTTTATTTACAGAGCATGTTATTGTCGTTAACAGAGCATGTTACGATGTTCACAGTGTTTGCTATGTTATTTACAGTGAGATGCAAATGGGCGATAATTATTCATTTAAAATTATGGGTACAACAATGGTTTTTGAAGCTCTTCCTCAAGTTTCCCTTATGCAGCTCTTTTATTTCGGACCTTAATATTTAGTTAACGTTCAATTTTACAGGGTAATCTTGTATCATAATGACAGACAATAGACATGCTCGTCTAACTACCAAGGCTGCGGGCAGAGGCCATGGAAAAGATATATACTCGTTGTATCGGTGATGGAAAGAAAGGTTCTAACCCCACGATCCGACTAGTGAGTATATGTGTGTGTATATATGTGTGCATAGGGGCAATGGGAGGCACATGATTTGCATATCAGTGTATGTTGTAGTTGGTTTAAAAGACATTTAAAAAATAAAAAAATAGATACGAAACGCAATAAGTCAGTTACATTACGAGGTAGCTTGAGCTTCGGGTTTTTGGGACGTGTCTCGCATACCTGACATAATGCAGATATGTCCATAATACAAATAACAACTACAACAAGAAACACCACATGGCAGAGTATATGGATTTTGTATTTCAACTGTTTGCAGAGCGTTCACGACAGCTGTTTAAATGTTCGTTACTGATAAGCAAAAAAAAAACCAAAAAAAATACGTTTAAAATGTGGTTTTAACATTATCATTCGTTGGTTGTTTCAAAACTGGCACACAGACTGTAGAGTGTCTTTTGTACTTGCGCAAATGAGTTTTAGCATTAACAAAATTGTTCATCAAATACATATGTTTGGAGTTTCCAAACTTTGAAATAGGTTAGTTTGCTCAAAAGAATTAACCATAATAATATTAAATTAACGTAAAAATACAATATAAATCAATATTAAAACAAGTAAAACACGAAAATATCCTATAAATATTACTCCTATTCCTGTTATTTAAGAAGCATTGCTTTTCAGTTCCATTATGGAACAGGGAATCAAACCGTAACGAATATCGGTTTCAGTTACGGTTTCGTTTATGTTCGCATTTAGGTTTTCGGTT
Organism: Drosophila recens; assembly: GCA_037043495.1. Classification (NCBI taxonomy): domain Eukaryota; kingdom Metazoa; phylum Arthropoda; class Insecta; order Diptera; family Drosophilidae; genus Drosophila; species Drosophila recens. The sequence goes on from JBAMBJ010004263.1 coordinate 226,359, forward strand.
ATCGGTTTCGAAAAATTGTTGTGTATCGGTTACGTAACGGTTACCGGTTTTCTGTATGATTCAGTTTCGAAATACCGGTATGATTTCGGTTCACAACGAATATTCAAAAATTTAAAAAAAAAAATCTTTTTATTGAAATCAATATACACATCAAAAATAAATATTAAATTTACGTCAGAAATCCAGGATAACACCATAATAACATTATTAATATTTATATTTGAGCGTTCCGAAATGAACCGTTTTGGACGGTTATTTCGGTTGAAATTAATTTGACTTTTCGGTATCGGTAAAATATAAAAGTTTTTTAGGTTACGGTTTCAGTAACGGTTACCAATTTCAATCGGTTAATACCGGTTAACGGTTACGGGTATGGTTGCGGCTTTAATCCCTGCTTTAAAACTTCGGGTTTTTGATTTCCGGCGAATGGAAAAATATAGAATAGTGCATGTTAATTCGATCTGCATTCGTTGCAGGATGTTAATATTATTAATCAAATATCTCTCGATCGAATCCATAATAGTAAACACTTTAATTCCGATTTATAGCAAATTTGCAATAGCTACAGGGTATCTGATTATTTTGATCCACCTTAAATTTATCATTTTCATATACTTTATTCATGTCCATCGACTAACTGTCGATGAACATGCAAACTGTCTAACCACATAGCCATTAGGAAAACATTATTAAATCAAAGCAAAAGAATGATAAATTATTACCAAAATTTTGGACGAATTTGGAAATATCCTTTATGGAAGCAACAACAACCAAAGTTGCTTGGAAAAAGCAAGAAACTCGCGCTGCGGAAATAACAAAATGATGTCACAACTGCCCGGAAGCATTTGGAATGCAGATAATAGACAAATTGTGGTAACAGACTAACAAAGTAGCAAGTGTTTAGCTAACAACAATTGCAACAACAACAGCAACAATCCACAATAAACAAGTATAACCCTAGGGTTCTGTTGTCTCTTAACTCATTAATCAAGCACAGGTTGGAACTGAGACTGGTCAAAAGATTTAGAATTCCCTACTTAATTTATCTGCCTTCTTCTGCTTCATTTGTGCTAAGAACTTGTTTATGTCGAATTTAGGTAATTAATCAAATTACGAAAGAGACGGGGAGAGAATAGAGAAAAAGAGAGCGAGAAGGGCATTGAATTTCCATAAATAATTGCACAAATTTGTACTGTTTATTATTTACTACGATTTCGTTTATTTATTTCATTTATTTATTTATTTTTTTCCCGTCAAGATTTTTATATGTGTCTTACATTTATCTCCACGGATTTCTGCATTCCCAATTCTATAAGTAATATGTCAACATAAATTTTCATATGAAGTTCATTTTCTCTACCCTTTACCCTACCCCTTATTTTAATGTGTCTTATCTCAATTATTTATTGATTTTTTTGCTTTCGGCAAGTTAATTGCTGTCAACTCTCTTCGCAAAAATACCTCACTAAGCTATGCTCTAGGCCAAGATAGACTTTTAATTGAATTAATCTTGTAATGAGTTGGCCAAAAATAGAAGAAAAGTTGTCAAGACAATCACAAGAGGCACTTGACAACAAATTGGGCGTAATTTAGCGCTTCCTCAGACCATCTTCCTTATTTTCTCTCTTCTCTTCTCCTCTGGCTTCGTGGCTATTAAAATTAAATTAATTTAAGGCCCCGAAAAAATTTATTTTGCTGATTTTTATTTTCAGAAAATCTCTTAAGCCCCATTCAGACGGGCTCTTTTTCACCGACACTTTTTGTCATATTTTGTCAAAAAGCTGTCCGTGTCACGTAACCATACAAAATTTCAAAGTGTTGATAAGAAACCGACGCTCACCGATGGAAATAGAACACGTTCTATTCTATCGGTGAGCGATGGTGAGCGACACGGATGGTTTTTTGACAAAAAGTGCTCGTCTGAATGGGGCTTTAGGAACTACGAAACAATTTTAGATTGAAAAATCAAATAGGTTTGTTGTATTCATAAATAAATAGTTTTATATGACAAATAATTTTCTGAATATTGCTGCCCAATAGTCAGAAACAAATTTAAAATATTCCAAAACTTTTTTAATTTATAGATATATAAAAACTATTGTTTTCCTTTCATGAATACTCAATACCTTTTAGAGTTTTGTTTCCCAAAAAGCTAAATTTTAATATTTTTTTACTATTCAATTTCTACAGATAGATTGATTATGCGCATATAGTTTATCATATGGCAATATTTTCATTTTAATTCTCCAATAAAATTTTCTTTGCACACGCGCTGATTTGATAAAAAAAATTTACATAGCTATGCAAAGAGGGAAACCAAAAGAGAAAACAAATAGAGTAGAGCGAAACATTTACATACAAAACAAAAACAATACGAGTAACAATAACAACAACAACAGCAACTATTCTCATCATTAGTTGTCAACAATTGGCAAATTATTGTGATTTTGCAATTCGATTTTTGGATGAGTCTGGCCATTTTTGGCAGACCTCTTGAGTTCAGTTCAGCACTCGGCACTCGACACACGTTGGCCCCATAAAAGTGGCACATAACACATTGGATTGGAATGGATTAGATTGCATTGCATTTGAATTGCGTACGCAGCCCAAAGATTTTGTTGTATAAAATATGCGCCAATGGAATTTTTTGCCCCATTTGCAGTTCTGATTTGCTGATTTGCATTGGCCGTTGTAAATAACAACATCAACATCCCAGATTTCACCAGATTCCAGCGCCATACAAAGCACATATTCTATCTCTATGTCTATCTCTATCCATCCCCTCTTCTCCTGCGATCCTACTTTCCTCTCTTTCCCTTCCGTCCTTTCGTCTAATTAACTGCCAAAGATTTTGGCATCATTCTGATAGCTTGTCAATGCAACTGGAGCTCTTCATTTCTACCCTTTCTAAAAGGTATATAAATGTTGTCGTTTAAGTTGTAATATGGGAAAGTTTCATCAGAAACTGATATAAAGACTTCCATACAATTCTTTTAAAATTCATATAATTCAAACTCAAATGATTTCAGTCAAAACGAATATCGGTTTCGATTATGTTTGCATTTAGGTTTTCGGTTAAAGGCTTCGCAGCATTTTTGTATATCGGTTACGAAACGCTTACTGTTTCTTTTTTATGTTTCAGTTTCAAATTGCTAGACAAAAATAATATTAAACTTGTAAATTTGAAACAACTTATAAACAAATTTCAAAAATTATTAATTTTTTATTGACATCAATAAACAAATAATAAATAAAATTCCAATTTAGTTTTAAAAAACGATGTTTACACTTTAACAATAAAATTAAGTTTTATGATTGAAAATAACCGTTTTCACGAATCGGTTTCTTAGCAGTTATTTCGGTTGGAATAAATTCGGTTTTTCGGTATCGGTATAAGGTTGTAGTTGCGGTACGGTTATGGTTACTTGATCAACTTTTAAGAAATTTGGGAGACTTTAAAATACCCATAAAAAAAACCTCTTTACGAGGTAAAAGTCTAGTGACGAAAACATTTTCATGCCCCAAAATTTCTGATATCCAATTTTGTGACGAATAATATTAAGTTTTACATATAAATTTCTTAAAACAAAATTTTGGCACTCGGCACATTGCGCTACAATGTATCAATTCTTCATACCAAATAAAACTCACTCACTGTTTTGCGCAGTGCCGAATGCAAAAATTTTGTTTTAAAAAATTTATATGTAAAACTTAATATTATTCGTCACAAAATTGGATATCAGAAATTTTGGGGCATGAAAATGTTTTCGTCACTAGACTTTTACCTCGTAAAGAGGTTTTTTTTATGGGATATCAGAAATTTTTGAATAAGACATCAGAAATTTTGAAATTGCCATATTTTTTGACAGTATAACTTGTCAAGTTTGTTTATTGTTTGTACATGCCAAACACACATGCCAACATGCCAAGCGCAAAAGCTATCAGCATTATCAAACTCTGGCTGCAATGACACTTTGTTGCTGCTGACCAATTCCAATTCAAAGCAAAACGTATATATTCAGTTAATAGGTTATATCTTCCAAACCTATCGGTCATATATCATAAAACGCGAAATTTTACAAACTAAAACATATTGAAATTTAAAAAAAATCGTTAGCGGTGTTTTCTCAAAAACCGCCAAAATGTGGGGGAAAATACCTTATTTCACCTGTAGCAATTTACCTGTGTACTTTAGAAAAAAAGTTCAAAGGTATGACTAACAGCCCTTCAAAATACCTTTTCAACGATATATAAATCGCATCTGTAGCTTCTATCGTTTGGATGCTATGGGGGTTTCAATTTTAGCGGTTTTTAGCGATTTCCCGCTAAACTAGCTATTTTTCGAAAAAGTCGTAGAACAAACGTTTCTAGATTTTTTAATAGAAACAAGTCCTCATTCAAACATTTTAGCTAAATCAACGATTTGATCCAAACAAACACACAGACAGACTGACTTTTCATCTCATTTTCGGAAGGCCCCTAAAAATTTCAAAATTATTTATCTTTCGAACCAGTTGTCCGATTTCGATGATCGAGGTGTCATTCGACGCGTATTTTTGATGAAAATTGTAAAAAATTAAAAAAAAAATCAAAAAGGCTCTAACGGTCCCATTAGCTCCAATCATTTAAATTTTGCCCCTCCCACTTACACCTGTTTATCTCACGAACCAGGTGAGTTTCCAAAAGTCTTAGTATGCACATTTGTAAGTTAGGTTAATACCTTTCGATCGGTATATAACTCGACCTGATCGGACAGTCATAGCAAATTTTCCATTCTTCCTGTGTATATATGCTAGTCGCTTTCGCACACTTCGTGCTGCTTTCGTCACTAGCGCGGACTGCCGTCCGCAGTGATAGCTTCCATGTAAAAAATAGATTGGACAACGAGTTTCGGTAGATTTTGTGTATGAAACGATTTTCATTTAAGGTATTTCAATGAAACTGGAAAACTTGAGGAATACAAATTTTACATAATATAAGAAATAACAGAAGTTATAATTACGAGAATGTGTTTCCATCAACTTATGTTGGGATTAAGGGATTTGACCAAAACTAGTTTCGAAACAAGCTTTTGTAAAAAAGTCTCCTTTGATCCATAACATATCGATCGGTGTGAATAACTCTTATGTATATCCAACTAATTCATTAGTATCTCAGTTACATATATGCCGAATTACTTTTTCGAAGGCCATATGACTAATATCCAAGCATAATCTACTACTTAAAAGATGTTTTAAGTATTGGAAGAATCTTTTTAGTATAGTAATCGTCAGCATTAAAAAAAAAAAAAATCATTCTTGCTTGTTATTTTAGTTCTAATTACTCACAGCAAATATTACACAACTGAAAGCCAAGTCATAACATTATAAGACACTTACTCATACTCACACACACTGACATTTACACACACACACACACACACAGAAACACACACACAATTATTTATCTATGGTCTCGCTTTTTTATTTGGCTTTTATGTAAATTCTTTTCGATTTGCTTTCAAATTTTGCTAGCCATAAATAAAGCTGCGTAAATTTGACATTTAGCACTTGAAAGCGCCTTTTTTATGGAGGGCCTTAACAAGTTGCTTATGGGCCCAGATAGGGGGTGGGGAGGATAAAAAATGAAATGGTTTTTTAATGCTGGCACTCGAGGAAAAACTGATGTCAGACTATCACAGTACAGGTTGATGTTTTCAAATAAAAAATAAATATATTACTAAGGCATTATCAAGATATATTTATTTATTTGTTCTTTCTTTCGTCTATATTTAAAAGTAAAGTAAAGTGTAAAGTTTTAAAAGTGAATATTTACAATGTTTGTCCGTTAATTTATATTTTTGCGCTGCTGCTGTTTTTGATTTCTAATCAAATATTAATTTTAATTATATAAAATAATTAAATTTGTTGAAATTAACAATTTTTAAAAATATAAAAATAATGAATATTATTATGGTCGAGTCGAAAATACCTACATCTTTATAATAATCACTCTTTGACTCGATTATTACCTATTTCTATCACAATTAAAAGCTCTTAAGACAAGACACTGAAAGATAAAACGCTTCAAATTTGATTACATATCTTTTTTGTATGTTCCTTGGTGGGAACGAAAGAGAGACAGAGATAGAAAGGGAGCCTAACGTCCAAAAACAAAAACCGGCTCATTTCCAACAGCTGCAAACATCACACAACAAACCAAATCACAACAAGAATTTTCGGCAAATAAGAAGCATGACGAAGCTTAGATACCCTTAAATATAAATTTACGATGCTCAAGATTAATTCAATATTTTTTTTAGAAATTACAGTCGAGCTTCCCTAACTCGAATCACCATTATCCGAGAAAAAAGTTCGTGTTAGGGGAACTTCGAGTTTAGAAAGAATGTTAAAGAAAATTCGAGTTAGAGAAGTTCGACTGTATATCCATTTGTAATGCGCAACAATTGTTGAAGCTGACATGAATGTTGATTCTATTCAAGTCTTTATGTTTGTGTTTAAATTTAAGAGAGAACGACTAAGGCAGAGGGCGATGGCAGATGCGTGACAAAGTCGGCGATATATGTTCCAAGATCAATTCAAAGCTGTTGGCGCATAGCTTTAATTAAATCCGCTGCGCATTCTAATAATAGGTGCAGACATCAGTAAGAGAAGTAGAAGAGATAGAGTGAGAGTGAGAGCCAGAGCAGCGGTCAAGCAATGACAGTGGCAGCGCGACAAGAGCATCTGCAGCAGAGGCAGCCATAGCAAAAGAGAGGCTCAAATTTAGTTCAAAGCGAGAAGACATCTTATGTTACGCTTCGCTCTGTCGGTTTGTCGGCTGATGCTGCTGTTGTTGTTAGAAGCAGCAAACAAGAAGCAGCAACTAAGCAGCGAGCGCGTTGCTTTTTTGGTTAGCTTGTCGTTTTTTCGTTGATGACCTTGAAAAAGCTGTATCTAAAAATCGAGTGCAATCAACTTTATAAACATTCACACACACACACACACTGATACAAATGCTGAGAGCCTTTGCCTCACACATGCTCATTAATATTTCCCCTACATTTCACACACACACACACCGACATGACGATGGCAACGCAATGCTCAGAACGTTAGGTAAAGTCTTGAAGCCCCAATATACCGCTGTCTCTGTCACACTCTCTTGCCGTGCGTGTGTGTCTCCCGCTCTTTGGTGCCGCTTTTTGACATGCCAATGAAGTTGTATGCGTGTTTCTCGTCTTTGTGTTGTTGTTCTTTCTACTGTGTAAAAACCGCATATGTATAATAATTATTCTAGATTCTTTTTAGTGTTGTTATTGTTATTGTTGTTGTTGTTTGTGTTTTGCTTCTTTAAAGGGTGGTCGCTCTGACGTTTGCTGGTTATTTGATGCTTTTTGGTTTTATCTTTCGTTTTGGTTTTAGGCTTTTGTATGGGATAATAATAGACTTTAGCGACGTTTAACCAAACAAGAAAAAAAAAATTGTGAGCTCAAAATTGCTGTTGCGGCAACAGGTAGTCTCAGCTAAAGCAGTTCAACATTTGAGTCAAACTCTTCTGTGTGCAGAAAACACAAACAAAACAAAATGATCGCTGATTGCCTCACTCAGAGTTTGAGCTCAGATCGTGCGAAGAGAGAGGGGAAGAGGAAGCGTCTAAAGCTGCCGTCGCCGCTCTCATACAGAACTCAACTGTCAACTGAGCTTTGAGCACAACTACAAAATATCAAAGCTTGAGTGAAACTGGGCTTTTGCAAGAACATCATAATAGAAAACAGTCGCTTACTCTGAATTCATAAATATGTATGTAGCTGCAACTAAACAAACAACTTGGCAGTTTTATTGCTTACTCCTAATTATTTTCGTATTCTAAAAATGCAAATAATACGAGTTAATTCGGTATTTTATCGCATTCCTTCGATTTCATGGAAATAATAGTTTACAAAAAAGGAAGATTATCTAAATACTCTTGCTGGTGATTTCTATGACATATATATATAAATACAGTTGGTTTATTTATTGTTTTGAAAATAAAAATTAAAATAATTATTTTTTGTTTTGTTATTTAGTTTTTTAATTTTATAAGAATTATTATTATAAAAATTAAAAACAAGGAAATGTTTTCTCCTTGTAAAATAAAATACATACAGCTGTGTTCAGAAAAATAGCAGTGCACTTGACCTACACCTTTAATATCGAAAAATCCTATTATAGAGCCCATTATGGGACAAAAAGGAAAGGTCATTTAATTTTCGTTCAAATGATGCAAACATTTTTTTAACCCAATGAGTACCCATGGAATATTTTGAATTTTTGCAAAAGTTTACTTTTTCAACTTTTTTCCTCGATTTTTCACAAAAAATATTTAGATTCAAAAAAATTCTTGAAACAATTCTAAGAGTAACTGCAAAAGAAAATTTTTTGAAAACTGCAAAAAAGGCACTTTTTGCATGAAAATGGATTTTCAAAAAATTCTAAAAAATACTAGCAAAAATATTTTTGAAAATTTTCTTTTGGTATTTTCTGAAAGTATCACGATGCATAAGCCATTCTTAAAATTATGGAGTTGTACAATAGTTAGATCTTCATAGTCCAGGCCACCACAAATTGCGAGAAATTAAAGAATATTTAAGCTTTTATCAAATTTAAGTAATGTTCGATGAGCTCGTGAATTTCCGTCCAGCCCAGTCTATTTTCAGCATTCTAAGAGACAATATGAATTATAGTTAAATAAGATTTCTAGATTTCTAGATTAAATAAGAGTTAAATAAGTTCTACATTTTAAGCTGCTTATTTAATTCAACTGAAAAGAGATGACCTAATCTTCTGCTTAGTCTGTTTGTCTGTCTGTTGCCTGAGTGCCACTTTGGCCAACTTTGACTTGAGATTTTTAATTACGATAATTGTAGCACGGAGTAAATAAACGAATAAGTCAGCACAACTAAGTACAGCTAATTCAAAAAGCTAATTCAAATTGTCAACAAATCGAGAGAAAGACCTAAAAATACGCTGCTCAAATAAAGAATTATTTATTCAGTTTCTTATTTTTTTGGAAAATTTAACAGCCCTTTTCCATATTAAAAGGGTACAAATGAATGTCTTGCTAAACTACTAAACTGTTTTTTTTTTTTATATTTCGAAAATGCCTATTTTGAAATATCTTTGGATAAACAAAGACGTCAATTAGTTGATACGCTGTCAAAGTCAAATGTTTATTGTTGTAGTGCATCATCTGAGGATAAATACATTAATTCGGACCATTATAATTGTGCATTTTTGGCTTGATTCTTTAGCTTTTATAAAAAACCAAATTCACTTAAAGAAGCTTTCACACAGATACATGCATGAATAATTATACATATTCACAAATGGCATACGTAATATTAAAAGAAATTACAACAACAAAGACAACAACAACAATACAAGCAAATTGGCATAAACTACGCCGAAAATAAATTGAAATCTAAAAATGAAATTCAAATGCCGCTGCGGCAATCGGCAAACTCAAAAATCAAAACCAAAACAAAGCAAACACTTTAAGTGTGTGTGTGTGTGTGTGTGTGTGTAGGTGTTGGAAATTGTGATTCAACTATAACACTAGATATTGGCATTTATTGACAGAAAACGTAAGTAAGTAACGTTCAAATTAACATTAAAATACGAATCAAATAATAAACAAGTGTTAGATAAAAAGCAAGTCGACGTTTAATACCCTTTAATACACTTTCCGGCAAATTATAACAATAACAAGAAGGTTAATAATTGCCTTAAAGTTTTTTACACTCTTTACAAGTTGGATTTTAATGTAGAAAATTTACATTCTTTTGGAAATTTAATTTTCCTTTGTATTTTTATACGCCATTTTCCCAATTATGAGAGCTCCAAATTATTTATATTTATTAGAAAAATTATTAAGAAATATATTCCACACATTTTTAAAAAAACAAATTGTCGCACCTATTTCAATGTCCACGCTAAAGGAGATTTCATATTTTATAAATATTTTTTAGTAAAGAATGGTAATAAAAATAATAATAACAATTGATTCAAAACATAACTTGTTGGAAGAGAGCAAGTATAAATAATATATTTTTTCTAATAATTTAAAAGAAATTTTACACACTCTTTCTACTACAAAGCTTATGTTCATTTTTCTACGGTTTTATTATTTTATTTTCTTTTTTTTTTTTTTGCATAAATAAAAGATGTACATTTTTCTATGTAAAATTCGTACAAGATTTAAATTTCGATAGACAATAATAAACAGGCCACAACTTTATAACGAAGAGGCAGGGATTAAAACCCTAACCGAAACCGTAACCTTTAACGGTTAAAAACCGATTGAAATTTAAGACCGTAACCGAAACCTTAAAACCGAAACTCTGTAAACCGAAATAACCGTTTTGTAAACGTTTCCTTTATAAGGTTTATTTTCGGTTATTCATACATAAAAAAAAAAAATCAGAATTTTATAATAAAAATTAAAAAAACAGTTTCCTTTTTAATTGTTATTATAAAAGTTTCAAATAAAAGTTATGCGGGGGTGCCACAGAAATCGCTTTCGCTTGAATTTCACTTGCATTTGTATGAAATTCAAGCGAAAGCGATTTCTGTGGCACCCTAGATGGTGTAACTTTTGAATAAATTTTAAAACATGTTTTATTTTAAATTTTTACTAAAAAAATTAAAGAAACAAGCGGAAATTAATTAAAGACGTGCAATTTTGAGCTGTTTTGATTTTGTCCGACTCAAGTCTTGATTGCGATCTCTGATATTTTGTTATTAATTTTGTTTTTAATTTTTGATTTTCTTATTTTTCATTTTTAATTTTGATTTTAATTTTCTTATGTTAAATTTTTAATTCTTATTTATGATATTCATGATAAAATTAATTTGTTAAATGAAATATTAATGTTTTTAAAATATTGAATAATATGTGAAATAAATGTCTGAATGAAACAATAAAAAAGTAATGACTTTAATTATTATTATTATATTATTAATATAATTATATTTTTTCAAGTACATGTTTTTTGTGAACCGAAACCACACCGGTATTTCAAAATCAAAACATACAAAAACCGGTTCACCGTTACGAAAACTTTATTCAAAGATTTTGCGTAACCGATAACCGAAAACCCAAATGCGAACATAACCGAAACCGTAACTGAAACCGATATTCGTTTCGGTTTTAATCCCTGCTAAGAGGTGAAATTTTTGGTGAGTATTTTCAATTTACATGACTTAGGGAGTTTTCGCAAATTGGTAATCAATTTTAATTAGATTAAAAGAATGTATGTTAATCATATACAATCAAACTTTCCTAACTCGAATCTCGATTATCCAAAGAAAAAGTTCGAATTCTGGAGACTTCGACTTATGGAAATCTCTTCTTAAGTTTAGTAAACGCTATTGGCACTCGATTTAATACGAGCTTTAGAAGTTCGAGTTATAAAAGTACGACTGTACTACTCAACATATGTTTCTTCGAATTTGAAAACTTCAGAGCTTTTAAAAGGGAAATAAGCTGATTCAGCTTTTATGATTAAATTTTGTACATATGTCACATCGATCTCAAATTTATTTTAATAGCTAAGTTTTGTGAAAAGGACGACAAATTTGTTGATATATTAAATAAACAACTTATTCACAATAAACAGTTTAATAAGAATTGTCTGAAAGGCTCAGAGAAGCTTAAAGTGTGTTTGTAGAGCACTACCAGTTATTTTTCGTAGTTTGTATGTAAAACATAGTTTCGTTCATTGTCAACATTTTTTGGTTTACCCAATTTTTTATAGAAATTATACATCTATATTTCCTTATAATGTATTCCATCGGATTCATTTAATAATTCTGTTTCGATTTAGTTCATATTCTGGAAGGCATTACAAGCATTATAAAACTACAATTTTAATAACAGACTAACACAAAGACCTTCAAAAACATTTGCGAAGAACTGCAAAAAGAAAATAAATTTTATAGAAAAAAACTTGTGGGGCAAATGAAAAAGAGCCAAAAACGAGTTTAAGCTGAAAAAACAACAAAAATAATTCGAAGAAGGAGAAGAAGTATACAACAAAGATGAAGAAGACAGCAACAAAAATTTGTAAGATATTGTACGTAAGCAGTAATTGAAGTTAACGTAATTATAAACGAAACGAAAAAAATAAAAAGTTGAGATATGTTAATTGAAGGTAGTAGAATGTAACTAAGTAGAAGCTGCATCTGAACTTGGGACTGAAATTGCAGATGAGACTAACTAAAGAGAACACTTAATTTTCCAATTATGAAAACATTTTTTTAATACTTCTTAAGAGAAGAAACTAGAAACTGGAGTGAAACTAGGAACGGCTGTATTACAAGATCTTTTGCAAATGTATGACGAAAAACTCGAGTTTTTCGTCGTTAACTTTATTACAATACCAGAAATTGTAAATACAAAACTACACTCAAGGTTTTGAGGACATTGACGTAAAGGTCAGAGGAATTTCAAAGAGGAAACGAAAACTGCAAAAAACCGACTGCAACAAGTTTTTAATGGCGTAAGCACATTTTATAAATATATGTATGTATGTAGATAACTTTACATAAGGTGATGGATATATTAATAGAAACGATAACTATTTTTTTCTCTTTTTTAAATTGCTTTGGAAAAAATTATTTTATTTTTAAATAAAATAACGAAATCGTATACCATATTAAATGGTTTTTGTTAGTTAAGTTTTTTTTTTTTAATTTTCACTTTATACCTATTTAGCAATGTTACCAAATTTAACAAAACACCTTTTATTATTTTTTCCATCAAGGTAGATACACAGACAAATGTTTTAATGTTTAATAAAAAACACAAATAAAAAAAAAAAACACTAAAAGCAATTACTTTTCAAAAATACAAAATGTAAATTATTACTTTGACAAAACAATTACATGACTAACTGAATAATTATTTATGGTTTTATTTATTTCATTGTACTTGAATTTATTTATCCAGTCAATTTTGGAAAACTGTTGTCCATTCTATTCACATTTTAAACTAATTTAATTCTGATTTTTTTTCAAATTTAATCTTTAATTTAACAATTTAACTCTCAATAAAATAAAGACATAGTGTAAATTCTCTATTGCTTTCATCAATTGATATTCTAAAATTTAATATTGGTATTTTAAATCCATGTTTGCTTTTTGAAATGTTTATAAACATATGATTGATATAGCAATTTTAAAGTTTTCAATGCAAATTGAATGTTTTGTATTGTCTCAAAATACACAAATGTTATAAACACATACGCTCTCTCTCTCTCGATCTTTCTCACTTTGTCAATGCGTATTGCCTTATCAGTGTCTCTCTCTCTATCTCTCTTTGTCGCTCTATCAATTACGCTCTCTCTCTCTCTTCCTTAGTTTCAAAACAAAGTCCATTTGTTATTGTTGGTCAACTTTTCAGCGTACAGTAGAGACAACATTTAAAATGCTATTATCTAATCGGGTAACTGTGTATCTCTGTATGTTTCTGTGAGTGTGTGTGTGTGTATATCTGTGTGTGTGCGTACTTGCCTTGACGATAAGCCTAAGCGCACTGTTTAGTTGAGGTATATACTCGTATTTATCAAATTTAAGCAGACAATTAAATACTGAGGGCGCCAAACGAAAAATTTACAAACTCGAAACTATTTTGAAAGACAAATTTTTGTGGCTCTTTTTTTTATTATTTTATTTCTCTTTTTTGTTGGAGCTTAAAACTGGTTTAACCTGTTCGCAAACACAAAATTAACAACAATAAACTAATTAAATCAAACCGAAATACGCCGCAAAAGTACGCACATTTAGCAAGTGAGAGACAAATAGACAGAGAAAGAGAGAGAAGGAGAGACAAAAATAGCCAAAAGAAAATCAGCATTGAAACGTGTGAGAGTATAAATAAAAAATGTTTAAATATAAATAAAAAGAATGGATATGCAATAGATATATTTAATATCATATGTGTGATGGAATAACAAAAACAAATGCTTCACAAGTATCTATGTATCTGTTAGATACTGTGACTTCACTCATGAGTTGCAGTTTTATATCCATCGACTTTAAAATACTCCAACACCAATTCCTAATCATAAACAAGTATCTTAAAACAGTATCTAGATACACAAATGTGTATCATTCGGTTTGTAAGAAATATCAATAATTAAAATTAGCTAATCTGAAGCTAAAATTATTTCCAAGAAATGATGCAACAAATGTTAAAAAGGAGATACAACTTTATTCGTAAATTAAGTATTATCTTATTATTATTTATTTTCTAATAATTAATTACCTTTATTTATTTTAATCAAATGTGACTTCAGTTAGTCGTTGAATGTGTTATAATCCAAGATTATCGAAATTGTTTAGCTGCATTTTTATATTATTTTGTTATTTATAATTTTTAATATATGTAATCAATTTTTTTGCACATTAATTTACGGCACTAGGCAACTATTGGCCTAACAATGAATATTGAATATTGTTTATAATGGTTGTAAATTTTTTTCGTTTTTGTTGTATATAATTTGCAAAGTGAAACCGTTGCGTGTATAAATATATATGTGTATTGCTCTATACGTATAGCTACATACATATATTGATTTTATTTGTTATTTTTCTTATTCTTTTAATTTTTTTTTTTTATATTTTTTCAAGGCAAACTTGAGATATACGTGTATTTTGGTGTTGTTGTTTTTTGATAATTTTTTGTATTTTTACTTGTGAAAACATATAGTATTTATGGATTTCTTCAAGAAATTATATTGTACTTGTCGGAGAAGTAAGAACTGCATATACGAAAAAAACAATAGTTTTGAGATTAACAAAAGCAAAAGACAACGATAAATAAAAGGGAAACTCCAACTTAAGATTGTTTTACGGGCGTGTTATGTAGAAGAGGGCGGTGGGAGGGAGAGGGGGAGGGGGAGGGGGGACTGGTCATTCCATCAAATATTACAAGGCGCGAATGTGAAACGAAATGGAAACGAAACAAAATATAAATAAAGATACGCGAAGTTGACGATAGCGACGTAGGAAGACGACCACAAAGCGAGTGACGGCAATTCGATTATGAAACGCGGCCGACGCGACGCGGCAAAGCGACACGAGAGAGCGACCACTCGAGAGAGGCAGAGAGAGAGAGAGAGAGAGAGTTCGACTGAGAGCGTGCGCGTTCAGAGACGTGCTGGCAATGAAACACGACACAAAAATTCCGTAACCGAGTTGAAAATTTCTCAAGAAAATATGCTCACAATTTTTATTATATTTTTATGTATTTTTTGCTTCTTGGGTTCCTGTAGTTGTACAATTGTTGACCGACATCAACAAACATTAAATGTTGGGTAATTGAGAGCAATTTGCGTTGTTAACACGCCAAACACTTAAGCAAACACTCAATGCACTCACACACACGCACTTTGCTTCTTTTCTCTTTTTTATTTGGCTGCGCCAAGTGGAATTTGCTTTTTGCGCACTTTTCGATTGTGGAATTTAAACAGATTAGATATTTAGCTATGCTCCTATATATATCACAATTGTTTCGCCAGTTAGATGTGAATTAGGCATTCAGCTGTGAGGCACGCACGGCGAACGAGACGAGACACGTCGACATTGGGGACAGCAAGGGCTGACATTTTATTAAGCTCTATATGAACCACAAACAACCTCACCAAACGAAATACAAACTCGAACTGAAACGCATCCAATAGATACACCAGCTGTGTGTTTGCTGTCATTCAATTTGTTCGGCATCTCTTTAAGCGCTCTCTCTTTCGCTCTTTTTCTCTCTGGTTTGTGTCAAGTGTCGCGAGAGCGCAAAAATTTATTGTCTGTTGGCAACGCTTAGCAATGGCTGCCCCCATAGTGCGCCTCTCTTTACACCAGCAACTGACAGCAGACAAAACAGAACGAGATGGAACGATTGCTTGCTAATGTTTGCACGCGCTCTTTTTCGCTCTTTGCCTTTATGGAGAGCACTGCCGGCATTTTCATTTTGCGTGATGGACCCACAATTAGCGTATCTGAGAGATACGCGGCGCTTGCCAACAACATCGACAGCGACAGCTACAACGCAGAGAACGATGCGAAAAACAAAAACAAAAATTTACTGCTGCTGATGATTTTGTTTTTTTGTTTTGTTGCTGTTGTGCTTTTGCAGAAATTTGTGGCGGCTTTTGGTAAGACCATATAACCAAAATAGAGAAAAATGCCAATAGCAAAACTGCTAATAAATGTATGAGTGCATGCAAATATTGCTCCTATAGCTATACATATATAATGCGATTATTTAAATAATAATACAGTTTATATGTTAATATGATCGTGTGTAAGTGCATAGTTGCACACACAATTAAGTTTTCCAAAGCTTTCCCGCTAGCAAACAATGTACCGTTGATCACAGACACGTTAAAGTCGAGAAAGAAAAAAAAAAACGCAGACGACAGAAAAAATTTCTCCAGTCAAACACACGGCAAATGCAACAAAAATAAATTTTGATGACGAAACACATGTTGTGTTTGTGATGAGTGGAGCACACAGAGAGCTCAACTCTGAGGAGCAAGTGAGAGTGCCTAAAACAGAAAGAAAACAACAGATACAAATAACACGAAAATAAAGAGAGCGAAGTGCACTTACGCTCTCAATTGAAGCTTTGTCGCGCGGCACAACGACAAAAAAATTAAGCACAAAAATAAACAAAATGGAAAAGCTTTTACGTCGACGTCGCTGTCGCCGTTGTCGTCGTTGTCGTCACTGTCGCCTTCAATTTCAATAGTACTCTGTGCCACTAGCTGCTTCCCATACACCAATCCATCCATGTGACTAGACACACACAACATATATACTTCCATAAGTATGCATACATACATATACATATATACTTATACATGGCTTTATTGGCAGATATTTTGCTGCTTTTTATGACAGTCTTTTTTTTCGCTAAGCGGCATCAAATTTTAAATTTTTTTATTTCTTGCAAAAATAATATGAAAAGATAATACGAGTAGTTTTGCCTCTGACTTACCCATACATATCTTTTAGAAGGCAAGCTTAACCACTTTGTTACCAAAAAGATACATTTGCTGAAGCACAGCTTTAACTTAAAGCTCTTGTAATAGTTTGTTAAAAAGTATGAAATTCAATTGTAGTATTAAGTATAATTTCGCATGCTTGATAAGAACTATCGCAATTGCAGCATTTATTTTATTGTCTAAGATTTGATAGGCAATCTAACATAGTACAAGCTCAAACCGCCCAAACACCTGTATTTCTTTTTTAAAACTTTTATTTGATTTTTATAGTCCAGAAGTCGATTTTTTTTTTGGCATTAAGTCAAAATATTATATAAAGCTAGAGACATGAAGCTTGGCATTAATCTTAGTTAGGCTAAAGTACAATTTATGTTTTTTATGGAAAATTCAAAAGTCTATATATAATAATATCTAATATATATATATAATATCTTCTCGAAGTAGACTTTTGTCAGCCTCTGTAGGTATACCAATGTTCATGGTAAGCGCACCCAACAATAAAATAATTTTCAGTTCCATGTAAATATATTTTATATTCTTATTTTATTATCTTGCGAGTAAAGCAACAAACATATTTATATTTATTATTATTTGTATCTTAGTTTTCAACTGTTTGTTGGCACTTAAGTTTTACTCGGATTTTTAGCCAGCCTTAATTATACATGACAAATGCAGTTAAGTTGGTGATTATGTGCACATAATTACCGCATAAGACCACATAAACTGAAACAAAAACCACAAAATAAGTGTAAAAGATTGATAGACTAAGAGATGCCCTGCAAAAACATCTTAGCTCAGTGAGAGTCTTATAAACCTAGTGCTGACAGAAGATATAGGAAGCTTAATTTTCATCGATCGCATTAAGGAAAATTCGGTGAAAAATTATTATATACTGGAAAAATGTTTAACAATAAGGTTTTAAATGTTATAAATAAAAGAAAATGCTATAACTGTCGGAAAATTAATGGAAATTGTCAATACTTCTTACAATTTTGGTTTTTTTTTGTAGATATGTCAACCATCATGTCTATAATAAACCTAAGTAAGTATATGCAAACTTTATTGCTTTTTTTCTCCTTTTACATACACATTTCCACAAGTCTGTCATTTCACTCTTTGTCCATTTTATCGCTGTAGGGTATTGAAACTTATCACCCTGCTAACTACAAAGACAAATGTGCTACTTTAATTGCTGACAGATTGAAAAAAACTCTTTTTTTCCATTTTCCTTTGACTTAAGCTGTTATTTTTTTTTCTTAGCGTAATATTTTTTTTGCTTAATGTTACAAACAATTAGATACAAAAAGACGAGAGACAATGCTAAATCATACCAGAAAACTTGATGACCAACCAAGAAAATGACAGTAGTGTCGGATTATACATAATTTTACACACACACAAACGAGTACTTAAGGTAATTTTCCAAAGTTTTCAATGGAAAACTGTTCGTTGGCATTGAAAGTGTCAAAAAGACTTGTGTCATATTTATCTAATACACCTGAAACAACTTTAACAACGCTGTTTTCTCTGATACACTATAAACAATTTTGTTTTTATTATTCGATCTTAATGAAAACCTGTGGATGGAATAAACGATTAGCTTGGTTAACTTTATGTACATCATTCAAACTTCCACTCAAAACATTTTCCACCCAGTGGGATAATTTTCACAAACTGACACAGCTGTCAAATAATTTTTAAAAAATTCTTTGGTCATTTGGTTATTTTTGTAACAAATTCCCAAAATTAGGTAAAAAGTTACCTTCGATACTGCGAGATTCGCTATTCATGAAGGTTTTTAAAGTATGTTTAATGCAAAGTAATATTAAGTAACTTCTTTCCCAAAATTATCTATTATTATTAAAATAATCTCATTGCGCATACATTAATTGTTGACTCGAATCTTAATTAAAAATTAAACTACAATATTGAAAAGAACTTTGAGTCCCCTTGGGCAAAAATTGAATTTTTAAACAAGCAACAAACCTTTACGCAAATTTTTTATTTAGGTCAAATTCCATTAAAAAGGTTCTTGTAATAATTATCTTACTATTTTCATATTCTGAACAATGATTGGATAATCGATCGGTGAGTCATTGGTTCAACCAATGAATCAGTCAATCGAAGTCAGCATGAGAATTTTGAAAATAATATTTAATCAAAAAAATCATAAATATTAGTTTATAAAGTTTTTAGTTAATAAAAACGTACAAAAAAAAAACCTCTTTACAAGGCACTTTAGGTCACATGGACACTTTTTCTGATATTAATTAATAACTCGAAGCTTTAGCAAGTGTTCTGGGCTAAGCTTTTTTGGATAGCACTCTAAAGCTCGTTCGGAAAAGGTTTTGTAAAAATGGTCGTTGCACTGCCCATCAACGCAACTATAAAAATATATGTAAACAAATATTTGCACAATTTATCAGGTGCAGCTTTAACAGCTGTTAACTTAGCATCAGAATGCAATGTTAAAATTTCTGTTATGCAACATTACGGTTTGATGTATTCCTAATGGGTACATAACAAAAGTAAGTAAATTTTAGTACTTTTAAAAAATGAGTTTATATCAGAAAAAGTGTCCTTTTGACCTATAGTGCAAGGTAAAAGTCTAATGACGTTTTTATACAAGCAAACAAAGAAACGAACAGACAAACTGACTTTCATCTAAAATATATAAATATTTTGAGCTCGTTGTCCAAATGGAAATATCGAAGTATTTTAGATTAGAATAAATAAACTTTTAAAATTTTTATCAAAAGGCCCCAACGAACACAGTGAATATTAAATCGCAATAAAAATTAAAATTTACTTTTCAAGATTTTTAATTTATTAAACTATCAATTAAATAGGCTAGATATACATATACCACAAAACTGATGTGACTTATTTTCATAGTTAGGTAATATAAATAATATTAATTTAAATTGGTTTAAAACATATTTAAAATCAACTCTATTTGGTTTAATTTTTTTAATAATTCCATTGATTGTGTGCCCAAACCTTGCGCGTGTTGCAGTATTGTACACATTTCATATAATTATTTATTTAATTTGTTATTTGCTCAAGTTAAAGCGCAGACTTTTTTGTATATACTTACTCAGTGTGTTGCTTTCAAATTCATTGTATTTATTTAATATTGTATTGCTTACATATGTATATACAACAAATATGTACATAAATATACATACATATACAGTTTGCGCATTGGGTTTTCTCGGTTTTTGTATCTATGGCTTTCGCTTTTCAGCTGCTTTCGCTTTGTGAGCTTCATCACATTTATATTTTATTATTTCATTTCATTTTATTCTACTTTATGCTGATGCCACAATTCTACAGGTGTTGCAACCATGAACGACAATAAGCACTTTGACCACACGTTTTTTTTCCACCGATTTTCATCTCTATCGTACTCTTGATTACGAGAATGCCCTATAAGAAAAAATGTACACAAAGAGGTAATTTAAATCAATGTGTTTCTTTTAAGCTAACGATGCAGGCATTGCGGACGAGAAGTTTTTATTTTTTAAATGTGTAAGACATTGAGAAAACCGCACAGATAAATCAATTCCTTCTTAAATTCAAGATTAACTTTCTTTCTTTAGCATTTATTTTTTTAAGTACACATTGTTAAATAATCAATGGTGAAAAAAAATCTAAAATGTTTGATTTCGCAGATAACATTCTTATAGAGCCCCCATAATAAGAACATTCGCGGAAATGGAATTGAAATATCATACTTGAATCAAGTACTTTGTACTTGGTTAAGAAAATCCGGGATTACCGAACTTCTGACACCGCTGGGGATTGATTTTATCCCTGAATTCCATTTTTTTGACTGGTATCCAGAAACCTACGTACCAAATTTTAAACCTCTAGCTCTTATAGTCTCTTAGATTGACACGTTCAAGTATACACAAAAATAGATAGATCGACTGGGCTGTTGATGCTGACCAAGAATATATACACTTTATGGGGTTTGCCATACCTTCTTCTTTACGTTACATACATTTCATGAAACCATTTTTTGCCAATTTTCAATAGGCACAGGGTATAATTATGCGACTTGAAGAATAATAATTTGTATTTAAAAGCTTACTTTATTTAACTGTTTATTTATTTATATCAAGCTAAAAGCCGCCAACACAACCTTATAAATTAAAGTAAAAAAAAAAAAAAATATAATTTTTGAGAAGCAATTAAATTAAAATTATATAATAAAAATTATATTTAAATGTAATAATATAATAAAAACCCTAAATGCAATACAATTAGTAAAAAAAAAAAACAAACTTCAGGCATCTTAAATATTTGACTATGCTGAGGGGATAATTTATTGCATTTATTTTATTATGCTCGCGCGTTGTTGACTTTTTGTTTTCTGATTTCTTAATGTGTTTTTTGTTTTTAAATGTATGCTTGCTTATTTTCCAAGCCAAATGAGGTGCTGTGCTGTGGTTCTTTTGATGATTGTGATTGATTGGACAATTGCGGAAGCTTCTTTAGTGGACAATCATATTTGAAAAGTTTTCGGTTAAAATTGGTTGCCCTATTAAAAGGGACAGCAATTGAACTAACGGCTGTCGTCTCGATGTTGCGTCGCGACGCGTCGTGGCAGTTTCTAACAAAAGTGGCAACAAGCGACACGTGCTTAAATCGAGATTCAGCAAAGACAGGTTTTAAGATATATACATTCAGCCAGAAAACTATGTACACTTATTTTTAACAGCTATGTTAGTGAAGTTATCACAGTAAAAAATATATTTGGAAATGTTCAAATTCCGTTTAAATGATGCAAAAATTTTAACCCATTAGTACCCATTGAATATTTTGAGTTCAAAAAAAGTCAATTTCTCAACTTTTTCCCGATTTTTCCAAAAAATGTTGGGATGCAAAAATTCTGAAACAATTTAGGAATGATTGCAAAAAAATTTTCAAAATATTTTTGTTAGTATTTTTTAAAATTGTTTGAAAACTGCAAAAAAGGCACTTTTTGCATGAAAATGAGGAAAAATGGGTTAAAATGGTCATTTTTAGGATTTTCAAACAATTTAAAAAAATACTAACAAAAATATTTTTGAAAATTTTTTTTTTGCAATCATTCCTAGAATTGTTTCAAGAATTTTTTTGCATCCCAACATTTTTTGGAAAAAATCGAGGAAAAAAGTTGAAAAATTGACTTTTTTTTGAACTCAAAATATTCAATGGGTACTTAATGGGTTAAGAATATTTTTGCATCATTTAAACGGAATTTGAACGACCTTTCCAAATATATTTTTTTTACTGTGATAACTTCACTAACATAGCTGTTAAAGCAAAAATAAGGGTGTACGCATAGTTTTTCTGGCTAGTGTATGTATGTAGGCAAAAAAGAAAATACACAGACGCTGCCTCTACTTTAATATTTTGTCGTTGTGTGTCTGCGTTTTTGGAATTATTATGAATTGTGCAGCAACAACAATAACAACAAATTTAACCCTTGATGAAGTGCTGCAATTGTTGGTACCCATTGCAAATCTGTTGTAGGGTATTATGACTGAGCAACTGCATGTAACAAGCAAAGGACAGCATCTCTGATCCAAAAAATTATTTTTATCAGGTGGGTTCTACAAGTCTCTCTAGAGTTTGAGTTTTAGTTTGTCAAAAAAAATTTAATTTTAATTTCGGAGCAAAAAATACTTAAAATATGTTATAAATTCTAAAATTATTTAAATTTAAGTAATTCAATAAATTCCATTTTATCTCTTGTCACACGAAACTCATGCATTTAAAGTGTAAATAAAACGTAGTTATGCCTAAGCATTATTTAACTTTGACAATGGCTTAACTTATAGCTCCTTATTGGCACTATAATTAGTGGTAAGGTTGATTTTGGGCGATTGTTCGTTTTTAAGATACTTACTATAATTACAAAAAACCAAGGCATGCGCTAGGCAATCACAAGTCACCTTTATGGCGAATTCTTGGATTTCATTTACGTCTAGTACATATCAAAAAAGAAATGTATTTGCAATTGTTTACATGAATCTTTATAGTCTTGAGTGTCGTTCCGTCCACCACTTATATGTATTTATATTACTTATATGTATTTGTCTTTATATACAATTTTTTAATAACACCTGACGTTAAATGTAACTTCATGCATATGTATATTTAAAAGATGATTTATTAAAGTCACACAGATATTGATTGGCTCAAATTAAAACACAGATTTCAGCGAATAATAGGGAAATATATTAATGCGCCAATGTAATGTTATAAATAGTTTATTTTTCCTTGATTTCAATCACTGTTGACTTCAATGCGCCTATGAATTTATTTAAATCCATGAATCATCCATATCAGAATTAAAGGGTTTTCTTTGCATTTTTATTAGATTTTTACGTATATGCATCAATTTGAAAGCTATTGTTTAAAAATATATTACAAATGAATTAACTCCAATGTGGTGACATACCGACACACCCTAGTGAAATTATTACGGCGAACATTCTAGAATTAAATGCCCTTAATGTGCTTCTGGAAGACAATTTTACAAGATATGTGTAATTTTTTGGATTAATTGTAAGTTTATGGCCGCGGTGAACTTTTCTGTGAAAAATACATATCTTATAAAAAAAAACATCTTTACGAGGTAAAAGTCTCGTAACGAAAACATTTTCATGGCCCAAAATGTCTGACATACAATTTTGTGAAGAATAATATTAAGTTTTACTCATAAATTATAAAAAAAAAAACAAATGTTGGCACTCTGCACATTGCGCAAAATTGTTTATACATAATTAATATTAATTTTTTGTTCAATGAATTTTAGCTAAATGAATGAAATCATTTTTGTATTCGGGAACAATTCTTATACGAGGGCGGGCTGATAAGTAATCGGCCTTACCAAAAAAAAACATCTTAAACAACCCATAAATATTTTATTCGATTAGTGTTTTCTATCGGCTGATTGCTGAAAAAGTTTTAGGCGTTTTTCTTAACACTGGTAATTTTGGCGGGAGTTTTAGCATGGTCACTTTTGCATTGTCCCCAAAATGAGTAAAATAGAATATCGAGCTGTCATTAGATTTCTGTTTTTAAAAAAGAAATCCAACGATGAAATAAAAAATGAGTTAATCGAAGTTTATGGGGAATCAGCTCCATCGATTTCGACCATTAAATATTGGACTGCTGAGTATAGGCGCGGGCGGACAAGCATTTTTGACGAGGACCGTCCGGGACGTCCCAGAGAGGTGACAACCCCAGAAATGGTAGATAAAGTCCACGGAATGATATTGGATGATCGCCGAATAAAGCTGAGAGAGATTGCTAAGGCCCTAAACATTTCTCGTGAACGTGTTGGAAACGTCTTACACGAATATTTAAATATGAGTAAGCTTTCGTCAAGGTGGGTGCCGCGATTGCTCTCAGCGGAACACAAACGCAACCGCTTGGTCATTGCGAAGGAGAGTTTGGCATTGTTAAACGCAAATAAGAATGAATTTTTGCGTCGTTTTGTGACTGTCGACGAAACTTGGATACATCACCATACACCAGAAAGCAAGGAACAGTGAAAGCATTGGATTTCAACCGGAGAAACGGCGCCGAAAAAGGCAAAGATTGGTTTGTCGGCCAACAAGGTAATGGCAACGGTTTTCTGGGATGCCCGAGGCGTAATTCATGTGGATTATCTAGAAAAAGGCAGAACAATTAATGGAGAATACTATTCTAACCTTTTGGGACAGTTCGATTCAGAACTAAAGAAAAAAAGGCCGTACATGGCGAAGAAAAAAGTTCTGTTTCACGAGGACAACGCTCCGGCTCACAACACCGTTGTTGCCATGATGAAATTGTGTGAACTACACTATGAAATTCTTCCACATCCCCCCTATTCTTCAGATTTAGCACCATGTGACTATTATCTATTTCCAAACTCAAAGAAATGGCTTGGTGGAAAGAAATTTCAGTCGAATGAACAGGTGATCTGTGAAACAAACGCCTATTTTGAGGACCTGGACCAGTCATATTTTATGGAAGGTATAAAAAAATTGGAGGACCTTTGGACTAAGTGCATACGTCTAAAAGGAGATTATGTTGAAAAATAAAAAAGAAAAATAAAAAAAAAACCGTGTTTTCTTTGGTAGGCCGACTATTTATCAGCCCACCCTCGTAGATATGCATTTTATTAAAACTTTGTTCTGGATTTTCATTCTTGATGCATATTATTCAATGTGATTATGAACTCTTAATAAATTCGCAGGGAAATTCGTAGTTGAGCATGCTCTCGTTTGTCTTCTTGTTGCTGTTGTTTAACACTGCATTTGTTTATGAATTAATAAAATTGTAATTATGTTGCACAAATAATTGCTCACTTGCGGCAAATATGCAACACGGCAGTAAAGTAAATAAAAGACAACAACCACAATAACAACAATAACGTCAACGTGCAAGAAAAAGGGGCAACATAAATAATAATCGATTGCATTTGACACACTAACTGTATCCTATCACAACAAACAATAACATCTACACAAAGTAAAAGTCTAGCGATTTAAAATAGAGATATAAAATAATAACTCATACTTATAGGTACATAGGTACATCAATTTAACTTAATAATAATTAATCTTTATATATGTAAATATTTTTTTTTTCGCTTAAAAATTTTATAGATTTATATACTTATTCAAGGAAAAATAATACACTTAAATGTTTTTTGAATTAAAATGAGCCAAACCTTGAACCAAAGCCTTAGAGTCAGGGGTTCGCGAACCGAACATAACACATTCAAACCTCCGAGCCGAACCTTTTTTTTTAATTCTGGTGGTTTTCAGTCTTGATTAAAACCATATCTTTCGATCGGCATAAATATAGCTCGATCTGATCGGTCAGTCTTATACAATTTTCCATGCTCCTTGTAATATACTTATGTATTGTTTATAGGGTCGAAAAGTCTGCTTCTGCTCTTTATCGTGGGGAATACATTTTTTTACAAATTCAAGTCATAAGTTTGGGCAATATGTATTACGTGCTTGACTATTTACGTGTTATATCCTATATTTACCGCTGTCGTAAATTCAGCTAACAGTCATAGATAGATTATGCAGTATCAATTTTTTAACCAGGGAGTTGCATTTTTGGAAACCAGGGTTAGTTACGACAATAAGAATTATTTTAATTTTTTCATAAAATATATGTTAATATATGAAAAAGCTCAACATTTCATTCTACAGTTGTTATTTAATAGTAGGTGTATTAATTTTTATTATACCCGTTACTTATAAAAATAAGTAAAAGGGGATATTGTATATTACCGTTAGCTACTATTATTACCTATAACCCTATTAAATCATAACAAGATCGGACAAATAGAAAGGTGGTAATGGTTGATTAAAGCTTTTAAGCAATATAAGTGTCTAAAAGCATGCAATAAAAAATTTTAAATTTATTTAAGTAAGTAACGGCTCAAATTAAACAGGAAGCTTAGCTAAATATAAATTAATTTTCTAAACGAAACTTAAGACGAACGTGTTGCTTAGCAGGAAAAAACAAGTGGAACAGGCTGTAGTCGAGCTCCCGACTATAGTATAAGTCGGGAGCTCGACTATAGCCTGTTCCACTTGTTTTTTCCTGCTAAGCAACACGTTCGTCTTAAGTTTCGTTTAGAAAAATTAATTTATATTTAGCTAAGCTTCCCTGTTTAATTTGAACCACTATATTTAATTAAACACCTGTATTCATTATTTGACCCCCATCAAATTTGATTCAAGATCTGATGAATTTGAATATTGTTTAATTGTGTGGCTCAGAGTTCCACGTATTCCCTATATCAAATGACTTTTAACTTTACAAATATGTATAATTAATATTCTCGTATACATAATAACAATTTTTTTAAGCAAGTTTTTTCTTGTGTGTCTTCAAATTACACGTCTTATCATTTAATAAATTTCAGGGGAATTCATCGAAGAACGAACAACAAAATGTACCAATTGTATATTTTAATATATCGAATTTCCTCTCGCAAACTGATGAAGCAAAGCTTAGGTTAGGGAACTCAAAAAAAACCAACTATTTGTGTACCTAATGCATAGGTTTAAAGCATGCAAAAAAAAAAAAAAAAAAAAAACCAAAAGAAACTGAAGATCTTAATTCCTGGTAAAGTTCAAATCCTGTTTACTTCCTTTGAGTTACCTAAGCAGCTAAAGAAGACAACCACTAAATCTTTTAAAGGTAGTTTCTCAGATGCTTTTGTATCTGCATATGTATGTGTGTATCTGTGTGTGCTTATTAGTATGTGTGTGTGAGTGTGTCTCTTTATGTGGTTCGGCTTTCATATATCTCGTCTCGTCGCTGATTTATTATTTACTTTATAAAAAATGCCTTTGCTTTTGGCTTTGGCGAGTCTTGTTCTCATCGTTTTCGTTTTGTGCTTATGTAATATTTTTTTTTTGGGACGTTTTGCCTTCTTGGGCTTCTAGCCATTAAAAAGATAGAGAGAGAAAGATCTCCTGGACAGTCGGGACAGTCTTTATGGAAATATCTTTCTCAATTGCAGCTTCTTATAGCGTCAAAGCGTTTCAATCTGACCACACACACACTCTCTCTCACACACACACACTTAACAGAATCCAGACTAAACGTAACTGTTAAATTGTTTCATATGTAACATATAAATTGTTATCTTAACACATATTTCAACATTAAAAAAACACACTTAGAGCTCGCTAAACGCATAATTTATGACAAGGAAATGAAACATAAATAACTTGTGATGTGTTTCAAAGAGTTGGAAATATGAAACTTAAATACTCTTTCGATTCTTGAAAGAATTTTTGATGATATTATACACTACAACAAAGTAATAATATTGTTTTAACTTTCAAATTGTAATAAAATCAGCTATTGCATGATCTTTTTACCAAATAATTCCAAAAAAGGATGTGCACTATATTAGACTTCAAAATGCCTTCCAAACAGCAACAGCTGCGAAAACGTATTGTACGCTTTTACCATTTTATGGCGGAGGGCGTGGCAAAAATCACTTTATATTTAATTCTCAGCATTTTGAAAATAGAAAGTCAGTCTGGTTCTTAAAGAAAATCAACAATTATGACTAAAAATAACATTAAAAAGCTAAAGAGTGCTTTTAACAATAAAGATGGGATAAGCCAAGCTGAAGCAGCCCGAAAATTCGGATGCTCACAGCAACATATCTGCAAAATATTAAAATCATTAAATATCAAAGCCAAAAAAAAGCAGCGGTCACCAGGCTGCACTGAAACGCAACTCCAGCTACAAAGACAGAAATTCCACATCAATTGCAGATTTTTTTGGTGAACTTAAAAGATTAGTGTATAAGAATGGATGCAAGGCCAAAATTTAAGCAGTTGACACGTCGGATCCGAAAACGCCTAAAAGATATTCTTATATACGCCTTAACAAACTTTGCCTGATACAACACTTTTTTGCTGTTGTCCTCTTTCAACCCTAAGTAACATGTATATTCACAATTAACAGGTCATATCTTGTATTAACGAATTTATATGAGTTATGTAAAATATCAAAAATCGAGCCATTTTATTGACTACAAAATATTAAAATTTGGTAGTGATCTTAGGTGACATTTTCTTTTAAATTCCCAAAATGTAAACTAAAAACGCATTTTTTCTTATTGCACCTAGGCACGTAAGAAATGTTTTAAGATATGCCTAAGAGCCCTTTAAAATTCATCGAACGGTATAGAAAACATATCCATATATTCCGTTTTCGGATCTGTAAAGATGTAAACTTTAGCGGGCTTAAGCGTTTTACGCTAAGCTAGCGGTTTTCTCAAAAAGGACAAACATTCTCCACATTCACTTACATCTCCTTATCTCATAAACCTGGCAATTTATCAAAAATCTCAGTATGCACTTTTGTAAAGTAACGACATATCTTTGGAAATACAAGACCTTCTGAAAATAATCAGGGGTGCCTCAGGAATCGCTTTCAACAACTTACAACTTTAAGTCAAATTCAAGCGAAAGCGATTTCTGTGGCACCCCTGATAAGCCACTTTTTAAGATAGTCAAGTAAACCCTGTTCATGAGTTAGAGTATCTAATGGATAGAAGCAAAAGCGTGTTAGCGGCACAGAGGAAGCTTGAAGACTACAATAAAGTGGCAATATGGCAGTTGCTCCTACCGACCATTAGGTGGAGCCCAAAGTCCACAAGAAAGAGGAAGTGAAAAGAGGGAGAAAGAGAATGACTTAGATGAAGTTTGCTGCACTGCGAGATTTATTTATCGTGATTGTACGCTTAATTGAAAATTGTTGGAAAGGCCACACATGTTGCAGCTATTTGAGAGCGCAACAGGATTCGCCAGTTGACAGTTGGTAGTATCCATTCCATGTATCACCAGGTCTTGAACACACACTCACACACACATATCTATTGACATAGATTTTTGTTGACTTTGCGGACAATTTGTCAAGGCACATGATAGCAACTGAAATTATAGCAAGTTGTAAAATTAAAATGTCAAAGCCGACAAGCAGCCCCTCCTCCCCTGTTCCTCTCGTTGTCCCTTGCTAGGATGAAGGACTGTTCTGCCAGGACATCCACCACTGGGGGAGTCGTCGCTATGAATGGAATCCATCAGCCGCCCGCGGAGTTAAGGCCTCCAGCTGGCAGTTGCCTTGCAGAATATACGAGTATTCAATCAGTTTCAGTCAAATGCTTAATGACAAAAACAAGCAAAAATGCGAATCTTGAGTTTGATTGACTAAGAGGTTCCCAGTTAAATACTTTGAGATACTGAGATACAGACGGACATGTTATCGCAATTCCCTCTGTGGTTTTAATCAAATTTTTTTTTAAAACATAGAAAAGAATTTAAGAATGTCTTATCTAAAAAAATTAAAACTGAATTTGGAATTTAAAAGCTGATGGCCAAAGTAAAAAATTTGAAAAATCTGAATTCCGCGAAAATCGAGTTGTCGATTTTCAATGTATTTTTTTACAACTAAATATACGGGTCGGTATATGCCTAAGGGCAACTTTGGTTGTTTGCAGATAACTGTGAACGATGCTATTGTTTTGTTCCAGATGATTCATTATAATATAATATCGGAGGTTATATATGTTTACTCAAAACTCAAAAAAAAAAAAACACTTGGAGGTTATTAATGAAAGTTTTTTTTTCAATTGAGTGCACCTGCCTTAGACAAAATTTTGTTGAATAATTCGGAAAATGTTTAATATTAAAAAAAAAGTTTTAGTTGCAAATAAAATAAATGTAAAAGTTTTTAGAAAATATAATTGGTATAAGAAAACAAGTTGAATTAATAAAGAATTGCGTAATTATCAATTACTGATATTTATTGGCCCAAAGATGCTTACAAGTAACTTTCGGTAGCGCCCAAACCGATGGGATTAATTCTTATTGAATTTTTAAAAATTGATTAAAAGTAATAAAAAATTTTTACACCACGGAGGAAAACTATAGGGTCGATAGGGTTTACTAAATATTTAATATTTTTTAATATTTTGATATTTATTTATGTATTTATTTATTTTTTTATTTTTTTATTTATTTATTTATTTATTTATAAACTATTTCCTAGTGCTACAAGTAGGGATACTTTTAAATTAGTGCACTAGTCACACTTGACTATCTCATACATATTTTCTAAAATTATAATTAATTAAATCAGTAGATTAAAAAGATATTTTAATCTTTTTATTTAAGACTTTTTGTGCTGACTGACTAACTGACGTATTAGCGTGAAGGCCAAACGGTTAAGCTGAAATTGTCACACAACATAGCTGATACAATTTTATCGTGCAATCAGAGGACGTTTTGCGAAATTCGGCTTGAAAGTGGGTCAGAGTTCAGGGAATTTCTTAGTAAGAAAAACTCTTTCTTTTCTTAAGATATATAAATCAAACTCACAGATTGTATATTTGGAACTGTCTGTCTTAAATCAAGTGAATTATTTTTTATACTTACTTGACTTGAATTCCAGAGTTGTGTTTATCAATTCGTTCAGTAAAGGTTTGACTGTAGATCAATTAGTTCGCTCGTTCATCAATAACTTAACGGCTAAGCTTAAATTTTGCAAATGAACATCGATGAACAAACTCAAATGAGTTGTCAATTTTTCACGAAAATCAATTTAACTTGGAATAGCATTAAAAAATATTTATTCAAAGTGCTTGAAAATCATTGCCACGAAAATCGTGTTGCCGATTTTCCAAATGCTTTTTACATCACTTTTCAGATAATTCAACTAGAGGCAGAAAAATCAATAATAATCTTTTTGAATATTAGTAAACTAGAGCTCTTTAATATTTTGCAGATCTGAAGATTTTTGAATTTGGATTGTTTTAGGTCTTATTTCTTACTATCTCCATTCATATTTTGGATACTTTTAATTTAATCCATAATTTATTGTTCTTATTTTTTTTTAATTTTTACAAAAATATTTTTCAAAATCCGCATGAGATACCAAAAACCTAATGAAATGGTCACTCGAAATAACATTTTGCAAGATAAGTGTCGGTAGATTTATGAAGGAAAGCAGTTCTTTAACAGTTTGAGCAACCGATTATTTATCCAGCACAGACTAAACCGCTTTTATATCAACTACTTGAGAATATACTTATTTAGAGGAATTCATCGTAATAATCTTTTGTTACTTATTTTATTGCCAAGCAACGCACAGTGAGAGCTGCTCAGCAGTTCTAGCCTGCTGTCCTAACAAGCAACATATGGTTTCAGCCATCAGGCAGACCCAAGAACCACCCCATTAATGCGACACAAACGCTATGGGGGCTCTGCATAATTCCATCAGTAACAATAACACAAAATACTTGTACTTTGCAGTGGAGCAGCATCCTTGAATGGAGGAAAGCCTCCAACACCCAATGCGATCCCCCGCTTTAAGTATTTTCTCTAATGTTCGAGTATTGCCTTCCTAACTCTCACTCCATATATTTTCCGTCTCCTGTATTTCCTTTTGTTAATTGCTTCGCTTTCATGTATCTACTTCTGGTATTGCGCTACATGTATTCTCTTACTCCAAATATATATTTAAGAGACTTCGTTGAAAAATATGTGCTTTATAAAATTGTTTCGTTTTTGTTGAAATTTCCAAAAAATAAATAATAATAAAGATTATTTTATTAATTTTCCAATTAACAATAATAACTTTTATCAAAAGTTCAATATTTTTTTTGTTTTCAGCGATCTATTTATAAATGAATTTCGATCAGTTTTTTGATGTGTCTCAAAATAACAAGAATTTTTCGGACTACCTTAGAGAGAGACTCAAAATTGGTAAGCTCTGTTATAATCAGTAAATAAAATATTCAGGAAATAATACCGGAACCGATATTCAAATTTAGTACCGGAACCGAAACCAAAATAAAGTATAATTCTTTTTAGTTCATTATCCAAAAAATAATTACATAAAAACTTTAACTTTATAAATCATACTGTTTATTATCTAAACAGACCTATTTTTGTGCAGGAAGATGATAACCTAATTTACATATGCTGAAAATTTGAAATGTTTATCTTTGGTATTAACAAAGATATTCCAAAAAGACTTTTAAAAAAATATCAAATTATAAAACTCTCTTATGAGCTATATGATTTCAAATTAAAAGTAATAGTTATTTGAGACTTTTTTTTTTTCCTTAAATTTAATTATTATTTTTGATGAATATAATAAAAATCAACATTAATAAATATGTATATGAAATTTTTATTTCTTAAAGTCTTCAATATAAGTTTTTTTGCTGTTTGCAGAGATACTGTTTTTACAACAGTTTGATGTATTTTAAACAAAAATCGCATTAGTCCTTATATGGGAATTTTTTGGTTGAAATTTTGATTAATAACAGTTATTTTCAGTCCCTGGATAAAACACATAAAAATGTACATATTTTAATATCTGTTAAAACCCAGCAAACATTTGGGCGATTGTACAATCGCCCATCGCCGAAAAGAGTCATCTGCGAGTCGCGCAGGAGATTAATAGAAGATGAATCTTCCAGGCGATTGTTTAGCGATAGAAAGCTGTCAATCGAAAAAAAGTAATGTGAGAGAGTCAAAAGGCGATGTCGCCGGAAACTTCTAGGCAAGTCTCCTGAGACTCTCTGGCGATTAAAAATGTTTGCTGGGAATACTATTGTTTTTCAACATAATCAAATTTTTCAGAGCTGTATTATTGGAACAGGTACGAATACCGGAACCGAAATAATTGTACAGAGCACGCTTAATATAATGTGATTTAAAAAAAAAAAACAACAAAGTTCTCAATACAAATTTTATTTACAGTTTGCAATCGATTGCTTCTATGGCAGCTATATTATATAGAAATTCCAAGTGAAACAAATTTTTCCTGGATGTGATAGGCAATCCGTGAGTTTATCATACTTAGCATTTACAAGTGAAGTTTTTACAAAGCGCTGTCTTATTGCACGATAATTATCTCAGCTATGTTGTGTGAAAATTTCATCTCTCTACGCTTATCTGTTTGGCCTACACGTTGATTCTCAGTTAGTGAGTCAGGACAAAGAGTTTTATATACAGTCGAACTTCCCTAACTCGAAACACCATTATCCATGAATAAAGTTCGAGTTAGGGAGACTGCGACTTATGAAAGTTTCCTTGTTAAGTTTAGTATACGCTATTGCCACTTAATTTAGTTCGAGTTATAGATGTTCGAGCTATGGAAGTTCAAATGTATATGAACGTAGATAGATAGACAAAGATACATAAATATATTATAAATAAAAAATCATTAAGATAACTTAGCAAATGAGAAATTTAAAATACTTAGGATATAAAACTCATGCAGAAGGCAAATACAAAAGAAGTGTCAATTAAGTACTTCTTATATAAAGTTTAAAAATTAGGTTAATGACATCCCGCAATTAACGCTTCCGAGGCTTATGAAAGTGTGAATTTTATGAGGCTCTCAGTTTAAGGGTAAATAAACTTAAGAAATGCACACACGTCTAAAGAACTTTTAAAAGAGATCGCTTCATTTATTGTTTTATATCCTTTGAGTGGAATTTACCAGTTTTGTAACCATAAACGAGGCCCACCGTGTAGCATATGAAAAAGTTAAAAAAACTCAATGGAGTAAAGCTTGAAAGAATCTAAAACACGTACTCTTTTAAGAGGAGAATAAAGCCCAGATATCATATCAACATAATAATTAAAAAATATGGTAAATTTTTACAAACAAAAAAATAAGTATATAAAAAAATCTAAATAAAATAAATCTAAATAAAAATACGCTATTGCCACTTAATTTAGTTCGAGTTATAGATGTTCGAGCTATGGAAGTTCAAATGTATATGAACGTAGATAGATAGACAAAGATACATAAATATATTATAAATAAAAAATCATTAAGATAACTTAGCAAATGAGAAATTTAAAATACTTAGGATATAAAACTCATGCAGAAGGCAAATACAAAAGAAGTGTCAATTAAGTACTTCTTATATAAAGTTTAAAAATTAGGTTAATGACATCCCGCAATTAACGCTTCCGAGGCTTATGAAAGTGTGAATTTTATGAGGCTCTCAGTTTAAGGGTAAATAAACTTAAGAAATGCACACACGTCTAAAGAACTTTTAAAAGAGATCGCTTCATTTATTGTTTTATATCCTTTGAGTGGAATTTACCAGTTTTGTAACCATAAACGAGGCCCACCGTGTAGCATATGAAAAAGTTTAAAAAACTCAATGGAGTAAAGCTTGAAAGAATCTAAAACACGTACTCTTTTAAGAGGAGAATAAAGCCCAGATATCATATCAACATAATAATTAAAAAATATGGTAAATTTTTACAAACAAAAAAATAAGTATATAAAAAAATCTAAATAAAATAAATCTAAATAAAAATACGCTATTGCCACTTAATTTAGTTCGAGTTATAGATGTTCGAGCTATGGAAGTTCAAATGTATATGAACGTAGATAGATAGACAAAGATACATAAATATATTATAAATAAAAAATCATTAAGATAACTTAGCAAATGAGAAATTTAAAATACTTAGGATATAAAACTCATGCAGAAGGCAAATACAAAAGAAGTGTCAATTAAGTACTTCTTATATAAAGTTTAAAAATTAGGTTAATGACATCCCGCAATTAACGCTTCCGAGGCTTATGAAAGTGTGAATTTTATGAGGCTCTCAGTTTAAGGGTAAATAAACTTAAGAAATGCACACACGTCTAAAGAACTTTTAAAAGAGATCGCTTCATTTATTGTTTTATATCCTTTGAGTGGAATTTACCAGTTTTGTAACCATAAACGAGGCCCACCGTGTAGCATATGAAAAAGTTTAAAAAACTCAATGGAGTAAAGCTTGAAAGAATCTAAAACACGTACTCTTTTAAGAGGAGAATAAAGCCCAGATATCATATCAACATAATAATTAAAAAATATGGTAAATTTTTACAAACAAAAAAATAAGTATATAAAAAAATCTAAATAAAATAACTAATAAATAATTAAAATCGTTAAGTGAAATAAAAATTAATTTTATAATATAAAACTAAAGCTTATTTTATGTAAGGTTTTTTATATTTATTTTTTTTTATTTATTAACTTTAAATTGTTCAATCTTAATATTATTTAAAAATCGATGTTTATATAGTGACTAGTGCCTTAAATATTAAGCATTTGCTTGTAGAACTAGGAATCAAAAGTAAGAAATTATATTAAATTTGAATATATTGAGAAGTATAAGGAAACTAAATTAAAAAGTGCAAAATTTAAAAAATTGGTGTGCCCATCACCAATAATTTTTTTATTAAAAAATCCACTATACAAAAATGTTTTATCCAGCTCTGGAACACTTTCAAAGAGCCTCAAAGATCGCTTCAATACAGCTTAAAATATTAAAATTTGAGTGACCGAACTTTCGAATTACAGTCGAACTTCCCTAACTCGAACTTCCCTAACTCGAAGTCTCTCTAACTCGAACAAAATCGAGTGGCAATACTAAGCAAATTTCATGCAATTCTACTTCCCTAACTCGAAGTCTCCCTAACTCGAACTTTTTTCGTGGATAATGGTGATTCGAGTTAGGGAAGTTCGACTGTATATTGTATTAATATTTGGATGCATTGCCAAGGAGATCCTTAACTAACTTTTAACAATAGATGTTGTCAATCACCCATAAATTGGGAAAAGTGAAAAAACATAAATAACTCACCTGCATAGTTAACAAATAAAATACAAATCGTTGGCGAATTCTTAGACGGTTTTGTTTCTTAAAAAAACATAGAGAGAGTGGCTTCGTTTATTTATATCTATCCACTTGTTGCTAACTGCAGCTGCACGTGTATTGTATTTTTTTTTTTTTTAAGACGAGCGATTCAGCTTCAAATCAACAAAAGCAGATGTCGTGTGATGTGTTGTTGTTCTGATAGTTGTTGTTGTCTCAGAGCGCGACAAAGGCGCAGAACACGAATGGGACAAACACGCGAAGACGCACTATTTGAACTACGCACAGAGCGTAACAATTGTATAAACTTTATCGACAGCTTAGAGCTTGGATTGCACTTGGAGTTTGTTTATGAAACAAGTAAGTATAAAGTTATTGTTATTGTGGCAATAAGCCAACTGCTGCATATTCTGTCTGCTTGGCCGATGATGAGTCAATGCTTTTTTCACACTTTAACGTTTTCATCGGCACAATTGCAATAAAACAAAACGTTAAATTATGTATTACAAGCACTACGAAAAAGTCAATTCAATATAAAAGAGCAGCACAAAAATAAATAACAATAGAAATATCTGCGCCTTGTAGCACTATTACGTCGCTTGCCAACACTGATCACATTAACAACTGTTGCGCCCAGCTGTGCTCCAATGCCGTGCCTATCAAAAAATATCGATAGTTCGCAATTCGATTACATTCTGTAACTTGCTTGATAGACTTCACATTTTGTAAATTTTCAGTGAGAGTTTATTAAATTAAATAAATAGTGACATTTATCAAACGGATTTCAATATTTTAGGAATAAACAAGAATCGAAACGCGACCATCATTTCGCTGTGCGGCATTTGAGCAGCTGTTAATTGACCAGATCTGGCAGCACTGCAGCACATGCCGTGCCGAATTTTAGTTTAGCTTTTTTTTAGTTTCGCTTCCAAGTGAAATTCTAAACAATTTATTGCTGCCCGCACTGCATTTACAATGAGTGAATTTGAAACGTGGCTAAATAATCAGCTTAAGCTGCTCAACACAGATGAAGGTGTGTTTGGTGCATACATAATTGGAATATTAGAAGGCGAGGAGGAAACCAAAGAGGAGAAAATCGAGGCACT
This sequence comes from Drosophila recens, assembly GCA_037043495.1. Classification (NCBI taxonomy): domain Eukaryota; kingdom Metazoa; phylum Arthropoda; class Insecta; order Diptera; family Drosophilidae; genus Drosophila; species Drosophila recens. Next base: position 263,708 of record JBAMBJ010004263.1, read on the forward strand.
CGAGGGCATACTCAGTGAAACAGGCGTAAGTTATAACAATATTCAGCTAAATGTGATGTTAATAAATATTAATAAATCTCTCAGTCTGCCAACATTGAGGAGCTGGTGGCCAGCATACTGCAAAAGTGGCTGCAGAGTCATCCCAGTGCAGATGATCCCCCGAAGAAGGGTCTGGACATTGACGTCAATGCCCAGCTGGCCAAGTTGCTGGAGCAACAGAAGCTGCAACCCGCCGCCAAAGAGCGTGAATACACCGAAGAGGAGCGTCGCATTAAGCAACAGATACTGGCGCAATATTCACAGGTCTGCTTGCAAAACATATGTAGCCCAAATATGAAAGTAGAGTTATGCTTCGGCATCCGAAGATTTCATATACATATTTGCAGTGCCCCCTACTACAACCAACAAATATTCTATACTAAATTTACATTTTTGATCAATCGATCCAATGGCAATCAGGATTATAAGACAAAAGATACTTCCCAATCTGTGAGTTTGGTTGAGATACATATCTCTAAAAACAACAAAAATGTGCATACTTAATCATAATTTTGTATCAATCGTTCCTATGGGAGCTATACGATATAGTGGTCCGATTTCAACCCAATTTGATCAGGATGTAGAAAACAAATCAAAATTCCGAATTTGTTAGTTTGGTTCAGATATTTCCGAAAACAACAAAAGTGTTCTTACTAATTCTATACGATTTCTACCGAGTTCAACCAAATCCTTTTAGAATGTAAAAACCTATAAAACAAAAGAAAATTCCCAACTAGTGGATTTGGCTAAAATTGGTTAAATTTGGTTCCACACTAAATGTTAATTTTCGATAATTTTCCTAAATATGTCAGCTATATGATAGTCTGATTTTAACAGAACTCTGCAAGGATATAAAAGACAATATCAAATACACAGTCTATCAGATTCGTAGAGATATCTTAAACTATATTTATTAGTAAAGGTTGACTTTCAACTGATTGTTCCTAAGCTGCTATTTGCAATAATACCCCAATATTACTTAACCACATTTGGTCTGGGTGTATGAGTTAATATCAATTACACAATCAATCAGATTGGTTGGGATATATATCTCAAGAAATAACAATGTTTTTCATACCAAAGGTTGAGTTTCAGCCGATCGTTCCCTATCAGCTATTTGATATCGAGCCTTTTTTGTGGATATAACGTAAGCGACATTTTTCCGAAATTTGTTTTTTAATGCAAATGTGTTCATTAATATTAGTATCTACACTCAAAATATTAAACTTTAATTGTTTATATTTCCGGAGATATTGGCCTGTCAACTATAACGTAAGCGACACATGACACGAAGAAATCAATTTAATGAAACCTAAAAACCTTTCTCCTGTAGGGCTCGATATATTGATCCGATTTAGAGCGTTGTACAATTCGTGTCAAAATAATAATATTAATAGCCAGTCTTGGGTTTTTTTAAAAATCATAAAAATAATGATGGCCTAAGAAAATAAATACGAAGAAAAACTTAATTTGCTAACCAAACTTTCCCCATTTACAGACTGCCGTTAGTGAGGAGGAGGACGATGACACGGATGGCGAGAGTGCTGAGCCAAGCGGATCTGGCATTATGGCCAATACTAACAAAGCCGATGTGCAGAACCTGGCCAAGGAGAAGCGAGAGCAGGCGCGCCTGGAAAGTGCGGCAAAGAAACAAAAGGACAAGGATGATCGTGAGAAGCAGAAGCAACTGCGCGAGGAAAAGAAGGAAAAACGCAAAACGGTTAAGGGCGAACGTCGTCGGTAACCGATCCAATCAATTGTCCGTCATGGTTTAACACATCGAATTCAGTCACAATATATACACATACACACAGTTTGTATTGCAACAAAAGGAGTAACAAATTATAGTTAAAATATTATGAATAATTGTTAATTACTCCGATCTTGGCAAATACGCAATTTAATTTGATATTTTTCATTGTTTTTACTACAATTAAATTAAAAATCGTTTTCAACTTTAATACTATATAACTCATAATTCTAATGTAACACTAGGAAATAATGCTTAAAACTCAAGTTGTCATTATTAGGTAATAGTTTTTTTTAGTTTATGCACCAGCTTGCTCATCATCATCATCATCGTCGTCATCATCATCATCATCGTCATCATCTTCATCTTTAAGATTGCTGTCCAGCTGACTTTTAGCAGTTTTCGTATTGTTGTCAGTTTGATGTTGTTCGTGTGCCTCTTGTAACTCAATTGAAAGCTTTTTAATAGCTTCAAGATCTGCCAATTGTATGCGTCGATTATTGGGATCCAGACAATTGGCTTTCACGGCAACGAAGTCGCTTATGTGCTGCTCATCCCAGCTGGAGTACTGCAAAGGATGCGAGAGTTGAGACATAAACAGAAGCTGTCTTAGGAGCCTTCCTAAAAAGTTGTTTTTTAAATGACTTTCAAATCGTGGAAAACGCTGTAAAGACTTATTGAAAATTCATCGATTGAAATACTATCTTACCACTGAGCTGGAAGTAAACAGCAGCTGCTGTTCCTCCGGCTTGTCCGAGTCCTGTGATGTCCTCACGCGCAAATATTTCTGCAATAGCTTCGTTTGCTCATCCTTGCGCCAGAGACAGAGGCGACTACTCTGCAGCCAATCCTTGGCAAACAATTCACGCTTGTTGATCAACAAATCCAGCTGGTCAGGCTTAACAAACAGCTTCTTGGGCGGCAGACTCTCTGGTCGCTTGGTGAATGAAGTGCTGGCTGCAGGACATTCGACATCCTCGACATCGCTGTGCTCGGTGTCCAGTTCATCATCGTCACCATCGTCGTCGGCGGACTCAAAGTCATCATCGCTCACTTTGGTGGCAGTCGCCCGTCTCTTAGGCTTGGATGCACTTGATCCAGTTGTCCTGCGCTTGCGTCGACCAGCTTCGTTGCTGCCATTGCCATTGGCACGTGACTGTTTCTGTTGGCGCTTTTTGTTGGGCCGCCAATCCTCCTCGGAATCGTCGTCGTCGGGACTGTAGTCCTCCTCGTCGGAATCCAAATCGAATGTGGTGGTCACCAGCTCGGTGCGACTACGCATTTTACACCAAAGAATCTCTTAGTCTCCGACTTTTTAATAGCTGTCTGAAAATCTGACTGTTGATTCCATAGAAATCGCACTCGAAATCAGCAGGACATCTTCACAGCCGTGTCCTTATGGGGGTTGATTGCCTCTCGCTTTGCTCTCAGCTTCTTTACCAACTGTGTTTTATACCTGAAAGCTTTCCACAGTGTTGCATTCGTCACGGGGGTTTTTTCTGCAGCGCAACATCGGGAGCTTTTGCATGCCCAAATCCCTTTATAGCTCTCAATACTGAGCTTTAAGCTCTGTCTCAACAATAAAACGCAGCATTGCAGATGGGGTATCAATATTATCTATTACTGATTGATTCATTGACTAAACGATTTGATGAACAACTTCTCTCTACGGATTTTGTGTTTGTAAACAACTGTTCGAAATGTCATTTCATTTAATTCAAAGATCAAAATTGAGATAACCGCCACATGTTTTGTTTTTTATTTTTTTTTTTTTTTTGATAAGCAATTAAGTTTATTTAAGCACGCCACATGCTACTTAAAGCACTTTCGTGTCAGGACAAGATTTATGTAGAAGCAGGAAAGTTACAGGTCTGGCAGGTGTTTAGTGACGCAAACCGGGAAGAGTTGCTCAGAAAGAAACAGACAATTTTAGCAGCAGCTGCTGTGTTATTCATAAATGGCAATCCTTGCCTCACACCTAGCTTTTAGTGCTAACCTTGGTTTTACAGAATACGACAACTCTGTAACATAACTGTGTATTATTAACATTTAGCGTTTATATTCAAAATAAATAGTAATTACTGGAATTTACGACATATTCTTTATGTGGTCGCCATGCCTCTTTCTAATTGTTACATACATTTCACTAAACCAATAAATACATGCTCAGCGCTTTATATAATTTAGGAGCCTTTAGATACTAGTGGGATTCCGGTAAACGTTTTTGATTTGCTTTTGATTATTTTTAACCAAATCAAAACTATTTGACGGAACGACCCTTTTTGCACACTGATTATTTTATGATTTCGTGAACAGCTGACAGCCTGGGCGAACAGCTAATTGACAACTAAAAAGTATACAAAATGCCGAAAGAAAGCCAGAAAAGGAAATTTATACGCGTTTTAAACGAAAGTTTGCTTTTCGATTATGTTGTTATTGAATACTCGCAGATTTAAACAAACATTTTATATTTATTTAATTATAAATACTTTAAATGCATTAGACTTACGTTCTCCATATTGATATGACAGCAGTATGTAAACAAACACCATATGCCACACAGCTGACACAGTTTTGAGTTGAAAGAAAATCAAAATGCAAAAATAATCAGTCTCAGAGCTGGTTTTTTTTAATTAATTAGTAAGACCACATTTCCCTGATTTGCTCTGGGCACACTGAAAATTTTGTATGGAGCAGCTGTGAACAGCTGACTGAAAAATAAAAATCAAATCAAAAGCAAATCAAAAACGTTTACCGGAATCCCACTACTGTGATTTTACAAGTTGCTTACCAACACTATATTCAGTGCTGAAAATTTGTGTTTGATTATCAGCTTTGAAATTGTTGTCATCGCCTAAACGTCACAGAAGTTATATTACCTCAGATGTAAATGCTAACAGCCTCAGTTGTGTTTTGCAACTCGTTCCGAAAGGTTCTCTCATTGTTCTTTATTTATACTTGCAATTTTTTTTTTAAACTGTGTTCATTAAAAAGTGTGTTTTAATTTTTTGTCTTAAAATTAAAACACACACTTTTACCCAGTTAGTTTTGGTTATTAGCCCGAGTCTGGCAGCCCACCGACGTACACGCCTTCAACAATTTGACGACGCCTTGTAAACACGGTATCGACAAATGAAGCAACAGAAGGAGGTCTCGTCGACTGTCAAATCGTTCTGTTGTTACTTCATGTCCAGCAGCTGCATCCGCTCCTGGGACTTCGTCACTCCAGCCACTCCAGCTCAGTTTGGATTCCTAGTCCATCGAGGAACCGCAAGTCTGCATAGAGTGGGCATACACAATGAACGTGCAGCCAGTCCTCGCGATCAGCTCCACAAGTACATGTGGGCGTCTCGATTTCTCGATTTCTTCCTGTCTGTCTTTCTTCCATGGCCTATCAACAAAAATCCAGCGCGCAGGGTGAAACGAAAGTCCCACCTGTGGTAGACGAAGCTTGCGCTACCCGTCCACTCGCCCAACAAGCATTCGTCTAGTCGCGCCTTCTTCTGCTCCCAATCCAGTCCGGAAAGGTCCTGGTTGACCAGCCAATCGCCTTCCTCCGGCGTGTGGTTACGCTTTAGATCACTGATGGATTCCTGTGGGCAACCTCGAGCGTGTAGAGAGATGATCAATGAAAATACGTTTGAGTCTTCTTCTGGTAGAGTGTCTTGAAATGAGCTTTCTTGCGAGGGGGTTGTTATGGAATGAAAGTTTATGGGAGTGTTTCTTGGCGAATTCATTGATGGTTTTCATGACAGTATTGATATGTACAGCTGCGGTCAAAAAAATAGTAGTGCCTGCAATGAACTTACAAAAGCTCAAAATTTAAAGACTTTTAATTTATCCAAATTTTTTATTTAATTTTTTTAAGATACGTTATTATATTGTAAATCCATCTGAGAAATCAAAGATAGTGAACAGTTATTATTTTTCGACTTAGCAATTTTTTTCTTCTAACAGTCTGAAAAATGGGCGGTCAAAATAATAGTAGTGAATGCATTAAAAGTGGAAAAAAAGGATATTAAGCAGGAAAGGCACTTGATTTGATATTTATAATTGTAATTTGATAATTTTCTATAAATTGTATAAAAAATATTTTGCTTAGAGCTGTTACAATGGGGCGTGGCAAGCATTGCACTCCAGAAAAGCGTGCTCCTATAAAAAATTTATTTCAAAAAGGATAACGTTTAAGGAAGTGGAAAAATTTGATTAGATGATTGCCAACCATAATCAGAAACGCCATTAAGTAGTCGCCAAAATAGGAAAAATGTGGAAGACCTCGATCCATGTCCAAAAAACTAGTGACAAAAGTAGTGAGGTTTTTGAAGCGCGACCCTTTTGCTCCTGCAGCACTTAAAAAAAGGACTTTGGTATGGACCAAAGTGTGTAAAACATTCATAGATGTTTGCGAAATAATAATCTGGCAGAAAGAAGCCCGTGAAAAATTCCGTTATTAAAAAAAATACTTGCCCAAAAGCGATTTCGATTTGCTAAGGATCATCTGAATTGACCCTAGAGAAATAAAGAAACCTCTAGTGGTCGGATGTGTCCAAAACTATTTTTATTGCTGGTCGAGGATCTCGACAACATGTAAGGTATCCGTTAAAGTCCGAATATCAGCCCAGATTCACCGCCAGGACCATCAAACATTGTGGTATGAGAATAATAACCTGGGCGCATTTTCACATTATTGGGTCCAACCCATATAATGGATCATAACCATAATGGAAAGGCACGAACAAGTGAAAATTCTGCAGGACACTATGCTACCGTATTTTTCAGATGATATGCCGATAATTTGGAGGTTCCAACAGGACATAGACCCAAAGCATATCAGCAAATCTTCGAAAGAATGGTTCGCATAGAAAAAAGTTAATGTAGTGGAGTGGTCACCACGGTCCCCCGATCTGAATTCCATTGAAAATTTGTAGTCCGATATGAAGAAGGATATTGTCAAGCATCAACCAACAAATAATATTCATCTTTGGAAGATCGCTAAGAGCGCCTGGAGCTCAATACAAACAGAACGATGTAAAAGCCATGATCCGTCGTTGTAAGGCGGTATTTCAAGATAAAGGCTTCACAACAAATTATTAAATTTGTTAATTATTAAGTGCATTTCACATATCTAACCTTTTAAATAAAAAAAAAGGGGGTTTTGGATCGTTTTCATCATTATAATATTTGAATATGTTCATCACTACTATTATTTTGACCGCCCATTTTTCAGGCTATTGCAAGAAAAAATTCCTAAGTCGAAAAATAATAACTGTTCACTATCTTTGATTTCTCAGATGGATTAACAATATATTAAGGTATCTTAAAAAAATTACATAAAAAATTTGAATAAATGAAAAGTCATTAAATTTTGAGTTTTTGTAAATTCATTGCACGCACTACTATTTTTTTGACCGCAACTGTAGGTCTCTCCTGATAAATGAGTTCCTGACCAAGGGTGGGTTACCAACCATTTCCCTCATAATCCTGTTCAGTTTAAATTGCAAAGAGTGAATGTGCGAGTCGGCAGCAATACCCCAAATGGCCACTCCATAAGTCCAAATGGGCGTGAGAAATGCCTTGAATAAAAGGACTTTGGACTAAAGTGGGAGTTTAGACGAAAAAATTTAGAAGCCAGCGTAACTTTTTGAATATGTTTTGGATAGAGTGTCTTACAGGCCTGTTCCGGTTTTCACTTTCGGCAAGATTTTGCGAAAGTGAATTTCCCCTCACTTGTTCCGGTTTTCACTTTCGGCAAGATTTTGCGAATTGAATTCACGTGACTTTGAGCAAGTGAGTTTGAATTCGGAAGGGTTAAATCGATGATGTTGGCATGCTTAGCATAAAATTAAAGTGAAAATAAAATATTTATAAAATACTTCAATGTTTTGGGAATATTACTACATTATCAGATAAAAAAAAAACAATATTATTTGATTCTTAAATAATTTTTATTTCATCATACCCCAAAATCGATAAGACTCTAACCTAACATTTTCGTCGGATTTGTTCGACCTGTTCTGGTTTCCGCAAATATTTGTGAAAATGAATGGCAACTTTATTAGGGCTGCCCTTGTATATGAAGAAAGTAGTAAATACTTTGGTACATATTTTAGACCACAATTTAAGTGTTTTTATGTATTGCGTAAAATAAAGAAATAGATTTCTTGTTTTTTAAATGCAAGTTTGGACAAAACTGTTTGTAATTTAATGCAAAAGTGAACTGCTTATTTATGTAAACAAACACTGTGCAACAATTGACAACTCTGCAAAAAGACATTTCCAGCACTGAAATCAACCCGCGCTTTTAAAAATACAAAAGTTATAGCAAAGTAGGTTTTACCTTTGAAAAATGTTTCGACTTATGATTAAATAAATACAGCTGCGCTCATGAAAATAGGAGTGCAGATGACCTGCATCTTTAAGATCGATTAATCCTACTATAGAGACCATTATGGGACAAAAACTTTTTTAATTGGTTAAATCTAATTATTTTCTCATAACTTACCATCTTTTTTTTTTTAATTTTGTTAACATTTTTTAAAATTTGTTGTATAATAAAAAAATATTGCTAAACTGTGCCGCTCACTGAAATAGGAGTGTTAACAAAAAAAATTAAAAAATCGAACATAACTCATTAATTAACTTAATTATACTAAAGAACATTTTGGCGATGCCCTAACACTTGGTTATATATCCTTTATTGGCTATTCCAGCCTCGCATCTACGTAGCATGGAGTCGCCCAAGTCCTTCCAACGCGTGAGCGGAATTTTCGCCCTTTTCTCTTGAACAACCTGCCAAACCTGCGACTTAGAAGACCCGAATCGTTTTGAGACATTACATCTGATGTCCCCCTATAAGTTTCAAGTGGGGTTTGGGTCCGGGGACTGAGCTGGCCACGGCATTGGGTCGATCCTTTCCTGGCAAGCCCGGTTTTCGGCCGGTTTGCTGGTGGATTTGGATCGCTATCCTGCTTGAATGTCCAGTTTAAGGACATATTCCAACTGGCTTATGGCAGCATAACATTCCTCAATATATTGACGTACAGATTTTGGTCCATAATCCCCTCAATCATATGTACTGAGCCCATACTGCTATACGACAACAAAACTCATACCATGCTTGAACTGGCCAATAACAAAATGGCGTAATATTCTTTGGACAGATGAGTCCAAATGATCTTATTTGGTGGAATAGACTCTAGGCAGTTTGTCAGTTGACCACCAATACGGAGAATCATCCAAATCATAGGGCCAAGAGTGTTAGGTACGGTGGCCAGTTCAAGCATGGTATGAGTTTTGTTTTCGTATAGCAGTATGGGCTCAGTACATATGATTGAGGGGATTATGGACCAAAATCTGTACGTCAATATATTGAGGAATGTTATGCTCCCATAAGCCAGTTGGAATATGTCCTTAAACTGGACATTCAAGCAGGATAGCGATCCAAATCCACCAGCAAACCGGCCGAAAACCGGGCTTGCCAGGAAAGGATCGACCCAATGCCGTGGCCAGCTCAGTCCCCCGACCCAAACCCCACTTGGAAACTTATAGGGGGACATCAGATGTAATGTCTCAAAACGATTCGGGTCTTCTAAGTCGCAGGTTTGGCAGGTTGTTCAAGAGAAAAGGGCGAAAATTCCGCTCACGCGTTGGCAGGACTTGGGCGACTCCATGCTACGTAGATGCGAGGCTGGAATAGCCAATAAAGGATATATAACCAAGTGTTAGGGCATAACCAAAATGTTCTTTAGTATAATTAAGTTAATTAATGAGTTATGTTCGATTTTTTAATTTTTTTTGTTAACACTCCTATTTCAGTGAGCGGCACAGTTTAGCAATATTTTTTTATTATACAACAAATTTTAAAAAATGTTAACAAAATTAAAAAAAAAAAGATGGTAAGTTATGAGAAAATAATTAGATTTAACAAATTAAAAAAGTTTTTGTCCCATAATGGTCTCTATAGTAGGATTAATCGATCTTAAAGATGCAGGTCATCTGCACTCCTATTTTCATGAGCGCAACTGTATTTGATGAATAAATTACATAATTAATAATTATTTTAACATGCGAAAATTCTTTTGACGCAAATGTCTGATTCGCTTAGAACATTTTCCAGCACTGTTCTGCAAAAAATTACTCAACACAATGTGGAAGGGAAATTCGGAGGGTAATTCGTAGGAAATGTAAAGGAATTTTAAGGGAAATTCGGTCAAATCTTGTGGATTGAAATTCGCAAAAAACAAGTGAAAACCGGAACAGGCCTGTTAATGTCTTAATATAGGGTTTGAAGGTTAGTGATTTGTCCAGTGTAAGTCCGAGGTACTTGTGATGAGTAGATATAGGAAGAACTGTTCCGTTAATTTTGATTGGAGGACTTTATTTCTATAATGAATTTTTGATTGTTGAGTGAAAAGAAAAAATCAAATGTGAAAATACATTTGGAAAATTACACGTGGAGAATACTGGTAAAAGCATCACCAGTTAAAAGTGAAAAACTAAATGCTTAGACGTTTGAAACAGTTTTTATTTTCGATCTGGTTTTGGTAGCTGCTGTTTTATAGCCTTTCCTCACTGAAACTACTATTTTTATCAATTTTTATATATTTTGTAAACCAACCGCAGTTGATTTTTGTTTGTTGTTGTTGCAGTTTTTTGCAGTGGCTGCCGAGAGAAAATTGCAGTTGTAATTTGTATTTCTCTCATTGTTTTTTTTTTCTTTTAACATTCGTTTGCTGAAGAAAAGCAGGTTGTGGTGATGGGGGGAGGGAAGAAAACTTGCCTCGAACTTTGCAACATTGACAAGAATATTATCAACTAATTTTGTATGTCTGGGTGTGTGTCTGTATCATTTGTTAATAATTTCCATAGATTTCTTTCCTCACTGCGCTCCTGAATTTCCTTTCCTGTTGTTGTTGTCTGGCCATCATTAAGTGTTGTTGTTGTTGTTGTTTGCAAAGTGTGTGCAATTAAATTATATTCCAGTTATTATATATAATATAATTTCATAATTATATTGGGATTATTCTTGATGTGGTTGTTTGCATTTGCTTTTTTATAATAATATAATTAGCTGGTAGTGGTTTGTTGTTGTTGTTGCTTGTTTGTTGTTGTTGTTGTTTGAATAATTTAATAATTTAATTTACAAGACCTTCTTGATTTCATCGTACAACACAAGCACGAATGCAAATCCTGAAGTGATACATTCCTGATACATTTCAGCATTTTAGCATTTTCGAAGCAAATGCTCCTTTTTTCCTATACATTTCATATGTGAACTAGTGGTGGGGGAATAGTACATTTCTGAGGAATGTAACTCCATTCAAAAAAATAAAATTTTTCTTTTTAAATTGAGAAAGTACTATCACTAAATTTCTCAACTTTTGGCGCCAAATTTCAAACTGTAAAAAACTGTACTGTATTTTAAATTAATGAAGAATTTTGTAATGATAAAATGCCGCATTTAGCAACAAAAGAAGTCAAAGGCTGACCCTTATGGCTACATGAGTCAACATAACACATTGTCGGTCGCAACAATCATTATAAATTCGTTATAGTTTCTTATTAAAGTAAACTAAAAAAGAGTAAATATAAAAGTAGTGCTTATTGGTAAATATTCTAATATTTATTAGTAGAAGTTTCTGATAAGGGCGCTACGATATGTTTTCACCAACAATCATTTATCAGAATCTAAGAATCCCTGACTCTTTCTGTAGTTGCGCTGACACCATAAGTACACTGTCTTCAATTTTCGTTAATCCACAGACGATCCCAACCCATAGAGTGCTACGGCAAGCCCTTGTTCAATGAGAGCTTGTTGAAATGGTGTTTTCACTTTGGGTTCCCTTTGCAATGGTTTATCTGAATAGTTTGCCAATCCGGAAAAGTTGGATGATCTCCTAAACATCAGAGATTCTGTCCTAAGCAGCGAAATTTTCTTGAAATCCTTCCATTTGTTTTCTCGTATTTTTTAATTTCAGTTGTCAAATGAATTTGTAAACAAAACACAAATGTTTTGTAAATGCTAAATGCAAATGCTATGCTATGACGACAGACAGTTGCATACTTATCGATAGCTCCGATATTTTTATAAAATGTACATTAGTGAGGAAAGGGCATTAGTTGTTGTTGTTGTGTGCTGGCCAACAGGGCATAAAGCAACGTAAATTTGCGCAGGCGCCGCAGATTGCATAAATTTCTGAAGCAGCCACAAGATATCAACAACAACGACAACAAATTACATCCTGATGGCCATCGATTTGTAGATCTTCAGAGATCTCACTCGAAGTGCTATGACGATCGCTTCGACTGGAGGACACTTGATTTTGATTTGGAGCAATCAGATTTTCAGCAATTTCGCTTGATTGCAATTTCGGTGGCTCGGCTGATGTGGTCGTTGGGGCTTCATTTGTCAAATTGATTGGCGACGGCGGCAAGTGCGCATTTAGTAGCCCATTTATTGGTTTTAATTTTGATTGCCGCTTTGAACGCGTTCGTGTGTTCAATTTGGCGCTCTTTGATTGATCGTTCAGTTTACGTTCTTGATTTAATGCTTGCTTTTCTTTAGTTTTTCTTTGCAGTTTTAATCGTTTCTTCCATACCGACAGTGGCTGCGAATCGTCACCAATGTCGCTCGAATTATTGGAATCGTCCGTCAGCTTCACATCAACAAATTCAATGTAGGGCGGTGTGGGCGATTGCATGCATCTGCAAAAAAACTCGTAGCTTTCTTGCCATTCTTCATTTGAATATTTATCTTTCCCCGTGTGTTGCACAATTGTCGCCCACATCCGAACAATGTCACGCTGTCGCATCTTTTAATATTAATTGTTAATTACAGCTCGCACGTTGCTTGATTCAATTTAGAAAACCTACAGCAACATTCTCACTTTTAGCATTTCCGCTTTTTGACACGATCTTCTGTTTTTGGTTAAGTTTATTTGTGTAGATTTTGATGGAGAGAGTTCAATGTTCCATGGTTTGGTCCAGGCTAAGTAAGTCTTGATGTATCTTTGTGACAGCATGGAGCAGCCCATGTGAGATGTAGATTTGCATTGAACGGCGGTGTCATCTGCATAGAGAACAGCCATACAATTCTCGTTATGTAGGGTAGGCATATCGGCGGTAAAAATATTAAAAGAAAATCCGCCACGATTCCCATTCGAACGCCAGAAAAGAATCTTCGATAGGTAGATACTAACTAGAACATAAGTATAACTGAATTAGATTGGGTTGGGGGGAGCACCGGCCGAATCAATCGGCGGCAAGGCCAAAAGGAATTTCAAGTTGGTGGTCTCGCTCTGCGACACCTTGGCCACGGTCAGCCAGGCCTGCGGCATCATGTGGTGCAGTATGGACTCGAGGCGGTCGACCGGCAAGTAGGCAATCTCGTCCGACTCGTTCAACATGTCGTTCTCGGGCACTCCGGGAATGGGCAGTGCCACCGGGATGCAGTCCTTGTCGTTGTTCATCAGTGCACGCGTCACGCTCAGCAGCTCGAAGGTGATGCCCAAGCGGAACACCTTCAGCTGTTCGCTGTTCTCGTTGATGGCCTGCATGACGTAGTGCATCATGTTGGCGGTATTGTTGGGGAAATTGGGCATCAGGAGCAGCTCCTCAACCGACTTGCACTTGGCCAGTTGGCTGCTGAATTCGGCATCCACATTCACATTGATCAGCTTTGATTGGATGTATTTGGCTTCTCGCGCCATTCACATGAACGATAAAGCTCCGATCACGTAGCCAGCTAATAATAACAGTGGCTGCGAATCGTCACCAATGTCGCTCGAATTATTGGAATCGTCCTTCAGCTTCACATCAACAAATTCAATGTAGGGCGGTGTGGGCGATTGCATGCATCTGCAAAAAAACTCGTAGCTTTCTTGCCATTCTTCATTTGAATATTTATCTTTCCCCGTGTGTTGCACAATTGTCGCCCACATCCGAACAATGTCACGCTGTCACATCTTTTAATTTTAATTTTTAATTACAGCTCGCACGTTGTTTGATTCAATTTAAAAAACCTACAGCAACATTCTCACTTTTAGCATTTCCGCTTTTTGACACGATCTTCTGTTTTTGGTTAAGTTTACTTGTGTAGATTTTGATGGAGAGAGTTCAATGTTCCATGGTTTGGTCCAGGCTAAGTAAGTCTTGATGTATCTTTGTGACAGCATGGAGCAGCCCATGTGAGATGTAGATTTGCATTGAACGGCGGTGTCATCTGCATAGAGAGCAACCATACAATTCTCGTTATGTAGGGTAGGCATATCGGCGGTAAAAATATTAAAAAAAAATCCGCCACGATTCCCATTCGAACGCCAGAAAAGAATCTTCGATAGGTAGATACTAACTAGAACATAAGTATAACTGAATTAGATTGGGTTGGGGGGAGCACCGGCCGAATCAATTGGCGGCAAGGCCAAAAGGAATTTCAAGTTGGTGGTCTCGCTCTGCGACACCTTGGCCACGGTCAGCCAGGCCTGCGGCATCATGTGGTGCAGTATGGACTCGAGGCGGTCGACCGGCAAGTAGGCAATCTCGTCCGACTCGTTCAACATGTCGTTCTCGGGCACTCCGGGAATGGGCAGTGCCACCGGGATGCAGTCCTTGTCGTTGTTCATCAGTGCACGCGTCACGCTCAGCAGCTCGAAGGTGATGCCCAAGCGGAACACCTTCAGCTGTTCGCTGTTCTCGTTGATG